>CAUYQG010178172.1:0-26600 GCA_963574415.1 Tarsius wallacei | reverse complement strand
GTTATTTTATGTTATTTTATTTTATTTTGAGTTGGAGTCTCACTCCGTCGCCCAGACTGGAGTGCAGTGGCCGCCCCCGGCCACCGCAGCCTTGACCTGCTGGGCTCCGGTGATCCTTCCGCCTCAGCCTTCCGAGTAGCTGGAATTACAGGCATGTGCTACCACGCCCCGCTAGTTTTTTTTGATTTATTGTAGAGATGAGGTTTTGCCTGCCCAGGCGGGTCTCGAACCCGCGGGCTCAGGCAATCCACTCACCTCAGCCTCCCAAGGCGCGGGATTACAGGCTGAGCCACCGAGCCCGGCAATCTGCTGTGATTTTAGATGCAATCTCCCGTAACTGCAGTGACAGCAGGAAGGAGAGTTAGAGTGAGAACATATGGAACAGGAGATGGTGACGCCTTCTGGCAAGTCCCCTCTTAGGCCGCTTGACACGGGCTCCTATCTGGGAAAGCCGCCCTAGACATAAAGGCTCATTTAGAGAACCCCCTCCCCAATGTTCTCCTTTAAAAAAAATGGGAACCATTTTGACTTACAACGTAAAATGTTGAAAAACTTGTGTATGCGGGCACTAAAAAACTAAACACATGAAGGCCACGTGGAATTGGAGCGTCATCTCTTGAGGTCTTAAGAGTGAACGGTAAGTAGAAAATTTGAGCTTAGGTGTTTGGGACAGATGTTGGCCAAGAGAAACTCGCTCTGAATGATGACTGCAGGCCAGGCTGGGCTCCAACCGTCAGTCCCTTGTCCGCCATAGGCATGCACGGAATTCACATGGACGCACATTAGTAGCCAAAGCTTTTCCCAAAAGTGTCTTTGTTTAAAGGAGAGGAAAACCCCCTCCGTTAAGTGTCACACCCAGCCTGCTCTCTCCTCTGATATGGCATCTCAGTCAGCATCTGGAGCGCCTCCTGGCTTGTTGCTGTGTTTTAGAGACACCCTGCTTGTGTGACCCCACTTCCTTCACTGAAGGCCACAGGTGTGCCGCTGTCCTCACCGCCTTCCAGATCCTCACCATCACTTGGTCTTACCGTTTAGCTCAACTAGTCCAGCAGGCTCAAGCTGTGCTCCCAACGGTGCCCTAAGCAGCCCCCATAGAGCTGGAACTTAGAGAAGTGGGGGGTAAAATGGGGGGGTGCTCACTGCAGCTCTCACCCCACCCTGCTCCCACCCTGGGGGTCCCCCACCCAGCTCTCACCCTACCCTGCTCCCAACGAAACAAAAGGGTCTCAGATTCTGTGACCTAGTCCAATGCCTTTTTCAGACGCGGAGACGGGACGTGAAGAGCTGCCTTCCTAGACACAGAGCAGAGGAGAGTAGTGATGATACATTTGCCCCAACACGGATGATTCCTGGCTACTGAAGTCCAGATCTCACTTGTGGAAGAAGGAATCTTCTGATTCCCTACATTTCTGGAACACAGCTTTGGAGAATTGTGCACGTGGTTTCAATTAAATGACAACTTTCAGCTTGTGCCTCTCATCGCGATGGTAGGCTGAACATGGGGTCCTGCGGTGAAGACCATTCTTTTGCTTTAGGCCAGCCTTGGTCCACCACTCTCCCTTCCCACACTGCAAAGAGGACCATGAAGAAAGGCTGGGTATGTCTAATCCTTGGCCTGCACCTCCTGGATGACCTTGTAGTTATGCTGGCGGTCCTTGCTTTCACCTCTTCACCTGGATTTAGCCACCTTTAGACCCATACTCTTGTATGCAACCATCTGCTTGACATTTCCACTTGCTTGTCTAATAAACTCTCAAAGCCAACATGAACAAAGATGACTTTCCGGTCTTCCAAACCCCTTCCGCTGGAGCATTTTTCATTTTACTTAATGGCAACTCTGTCCTTCCAATTACTCAGGCCAAAAGCTTGGAATCGTTCTCATCTCCTCTCTGTCTCTCACACTCTCCATTCACTCTGTCAGCAAATCCTGAATCTGACCCGGTTTTGCTACCTGTGCGGTCACCACCCTGGTCTGAGCCATGTCATTCGACCCCTGACTTTCTTCAGGGGCTTTCTAACTCGACTTTCTACTTTGCCTTTGCATGCCACTCTCTGTCTTTTCTGAACAAAGTCCGGTGTTCCTTTTTATAAGTAAGTCAGGCTCTGTTATCCTTTAGTCAAAACTATCCGGTAATCCCTCTGGTTGCACAGCAAGAAGCCAGAGTTCTACAAGGTCCTGTGTGATCTGCTTCCTAGCCTTTGCTCTGCTCTGTGGCCCACCCCGACGACCTCTCTGACCTCATTAGTACTTTTGCTCCTGATTGCTTCTCTCAGTGATATCAGCCTCCGGGCTGAGCTCCTAATTCCCGTGACACACTTGTGTCTCAGAGCATTTGTGCATGTGTTCACTTGCATGAACACCTCCAGCCAGACTTCTGACTCCCCAAGATCCGAGGACTGTGCTCAAGTGTCACCTCAATAATCACCCTAATTAAAATGAAAAACTGACTGCTGCCCCCCACACGTCCCCTCCTCTGCCACCCCTAATTCTGGTATGTGGATACCCATAGGGCTGTTTCTAGATATCGAAGAGCTGGGTTCAAATTATACATATTTAATGTTTTTTTAGCTGTTGCCAAACTACTATCCAGAAACTCTCTACCCGTTTATATTTTCACCAACAATGCCTTAATTTCCTTACTCCAAATTCTGAATCACACTCTGAATGATCTTTTTAAACAATATTTGCGATTGTCATAGGCAAAGAATGAAAAATTGTTGTTGTTTTAATGTACACGTCTTGACTTACTGTTGAGGATGAGCATCTTTTTACATCTTTTTTTTTTTTTTGAGTTGGAGTCTCACTCTCGCCCAGACTGGAGTGCAGTGGCCGCTCCCGGCTACCGCAGCCTCGACCTGCTGGGCTCCGGCGATCCTTCCGCCTCAGCCTTCCAAGGAGCTGGAACTCCAGGCGCGTGCTACCACGCCCGGCTAACTTTTTACATCTTTATTGAAAATTTGTGATTTGTACTTCTGTGATTTATCATTTGTGTATGCTGCTTTTGTAAATGGTCAGATTGTAAAAGCTCTTTATGAATTAACTATTTGTTGGCATTGGCCATTGCATCCAGTTTGCTTTTTGTCTCTTTAGTGGTGTTTTTCTGGTCACGTAAATGTTTTGGATATTTAGGTCATTAACTACATCAACTTTTTTTTTTCTGGTGGGATCTAGTTTTGTTGTCTTGCTTAGAAAAGTCTCTGATTTCTCATATGAATATTCATCCATATTCTCTTCTACAGTTTTTATGAACCTTATAAGGACATTGAAATAATTATGAAATCTGAAGTTTATTTAGGTTTAATGTGTGTGGTAGGTTATGGAAAGGGCTACAATTCTCCACCCTTTTCAGTCCAAATCCCTCTTTGCAATGTGACTTGACTATTCTGTTCCTCGGGAGGTGAAATCTGTTTTCTGCCTCTTCAGTCTGGGCTGGCCTTGAGACTTGATTTGACCAATCAAATGCAATGAGAATGATATTGTGTTAGTCCCAACGGTAGCCCGCGAAGACCTTTCATGCTCTGCGTGCTCTCTCAGAACCCTACAGGTCCAGATGAGCAAGCCTGCTGGGTGATGAGATGCGTGGGCCCTGTTATACTCATCACTCAGCTGATAGCAAGACAACCCCCAGAGGGGTGAATGAGGCCATCTTGGACCAGCTGACCCCAGCCAAGGTATCAGCTGAGCATAACTGATGGTAGACGTATGAGTGAGCCCAGCAAGACCAGAAGAGGAGCTGCTTGGCTGAGTCCAGCCCAAATCTCTGATTCAGAAGAGTGAACTAAATAAATAATGGCGTTCTTAAGTCTTGGTTATGTAGACAAGGTAACTGATGTAGAAAATGTAACTGATAAGTTAAATAGGAAGGTTCATTTATTTATCCAAGGGTTAGTCTGTGGTCTAAGATCACTACTAAATAGTTCATCTTTTCTCCATTGATTGTAAATGTCACTTTTATTCTGAATATATTTTATTGGTTCTCCATTATGTTCTGTTGACTTGTCTGTCCTCTGTGGTGTTACCTAACTCAATGATATATTTCAATATCTGAAGGACAGACCTCACTTTGTTATTCTTTTCTCCTATGGTTCTTTGCTATTCTCACAGAGTTTTTTTCCTAGATGAACTTAATATTATTTTTCCAAAAAAATTGCTGGGTATTTTTTTATTGTGGTGATATGAAACATAATTTGAGAAGTAATGGGATTTTAAAAATACTGCACGGTCTCATCTAGAAACACAATATTTTGAATGACTTATTAAAATATATTGTTTATGGAAATAAATGATTAAAATAAATTATTTGTTAAAATCATATCTTCAAATAACCATTTATTAAATAAGTCATTTACTAAAATATTAAATTAAGGGAGGATTCCAAGATGGCAGGGTAGTTGGATAGAGTGTGTGAGTCTCAGTAAAATTGGTGTGCATAAGGACAAATATGCATGCAAAGTGAATCAGCAAGTGGGTATGGGAGTGTATGACTGAGTGGGGACATGGGAACAAGTGACCTGAGCTCTTCTGCTGAGGTGGTTGCCCTGTGTGGCTACTTGGATCCCAGCGGAATCCATAGCCTAGAGGCAAGCACCACCTCTGTGACCCTACTTGGCAGAAAGCAGCAAAAAACAGCTGCTCACAGTGGCACCTGCCACCACGGCCTTTGGCACCAGATCAGACATTGGTAGTGCGGACGGTGGAGAAAATACACCAGAGGAACTAGTCACTGAGTCCCAACTGAGGACAAAACATAGAGACACACATATGTCTTGGTCCTTGTTCCTGGGAGGAGACAGGCTCTAGTCTGCCCATGTGAACAGCAGGGCTATTCCCTGAGATTGAGGGATGAATTCAGCACCGCTCTGAGATTGACCACTGCCAACCCAGAGAGAATATTTTGTGTGGAGTATCCTCGGAGGGACAGGTATGACAAGGTGATCCAGCTGCCCCATATCACTAACTGGAACATTTGCAGGTCTACAGCTGCAACCGGAGACAAAGAGCCCAGCCTGCAGCTAACTCAAAGTTAGAAGGAAAAAACAAATTTTCAGGTGAACAGTCACAAAAGGCAGGAGTTGTGATCTTAATACCAGACAAATCAACCTTTAAGTTATCAAAACTAAAAAAAAGATATAGAAGGATAAGATGAATGATAAAAGGTTCAATCCATCAACAAGAAATATCCAACAAGAAATAACCATCCTAAACATATGTGCACCCAACACAGGGGCACAGCATTTATAAAGCAGCTACTAAGCAAACTAAAAAAAAATATCGACTCTAACACTATCATAGTCAGTGATTTAAATAACCCACTAACAACTCTACATAGATCATCAAGGCAAAAAATCAACAAAGAAATCTGGAACCTCACCTTGATTCTTGATCAAATGGACTTAGTAGATACCTACAGAAAACTCCACCCAACAACCACAGGATATACATTCTACTCATCCCCCCAAGATTGACCACATTCTTGACCATAAATGAAGCATAAACAAATTTGATAAAAATCAAAATGCTACCATGCATATTCTCAAACCACAGTGGAATACAAATAAATATTACCACCAATAAAATTCCCTCCAACCCACAAATACATGGATGCTAAACAGCATGATGCTGAATAACTTCTTGGTCAACACAGAAATCAAAACAGAAATTAAAAGACTCCTGGAAACAAATGAAAATGAAGGAACATTTTCCCAACACATCTGAGATGATATGAAAACAGTACTAACAGGGAAATTTATAACTCTGTGAGCACACATCAAGAAAATACAAAGATCACAAGTTAACAAATCACCTAAGGGAGCTGGAAAGGCAAGACCACCAAAATGCTAACTTCAGCAGAATTCAGAGCTCCAAAGTAAAAGTCCAAATATGGGACCTAAAAGACAAAAATATGTTTGAAAAAAAATTAACGATTCTTTGAAAGGATAAACAAGATTAATGTACCCTTAGGCAGAATGACCAAGAAAAAAGAGAGAAGAAGCCCAGCAAACAAAACCAGAAATGCAAAAGATCAAGTCACAACAGACCCTGAAGAAAAAAAAGTCAGATTATTATGCAAACTGTATGGAAATAAACTATAATATAATAAGATGGAGGACTTTCTGACATCACACAGCCTCCCAGGTTGAAACAAGAAGAAAAATTGAGACACTAAATAGACCAATAATAATGCAGGAAATTGACTTCATCATAAGAAAACTACCTACAATAAATAAATAAATAACTAAATAAATAAATAAATAACAATAAATTAATAAACAAATAAATAAATAAAATAAAAAGCCCTGGACCAGATGACTTTCCAGCAGAATTCTACAAAACATACAAGGAGGAGCTGATACCAATCCTATTGAAAGTATTCCAGGCAATCGAGAAAGATGGAACTCTCCCCAAATCGTTTTATGAAACATCACACTGAAACCCAAAACGGGTAAAGATCCAACAAAGAAAAAGAACCACAGGCCAATATCTCTAATGAATATAAATGCAAAAATTCTCAACAAGATTCTAGGAAATTGGATCCACCAACGCATGTCAAAAGTCATACAACATGACCAAATGGACTTCATTCCCAGGATGGAGGGCTGATTCAACATCTGCAAGACCATGAATGTAATTAAAAACATCAACAGATGTAAAAACTAGAACCATATGGTTATATCATTATACACAGAAAAAGCTTTCATTAAAATCCTCCATCCCTTCTTGATAAAATCCCTTGAACAATTAGGCATAGAGGGAACATATCTCAAAATAGTAAGAGCCATCTATGATAAACCAACATATTGCTAAATGGACAGAAATTGGAAGATCTTCCCCTGAAAAGTGGAGCAAGACAAGGCTGCCCACTCTAACCCCTCCTGTTCAATATTGTGTTGGAAATCCTAGCTAGAGCAACCAGACAAGAGAAAGGTATCAGGGGTATTCAAATAGGAAAAGAGGAAGTTGTTATCCCTCTTTGCTGACAATATGATCCTATACATTGAAAATCCAAGATAATCTGTCAAAAACATCCTTGGTTTGAGAAAGGACTTTGGCAAAGTCTCAGGGTACAAAATAAATGTGCAAAAACCAGTTGTATTCTTATACACCAACAACAAACAGGCAGAGAACCAAGTAAAATGCACAATCTCCTTTACAATAGCCACAAAAAATAGGGAATACCCCAGCATCTTCCTAACCAGAGAAGTGAAAGACATTTACAATGAAAAATACAAAATACTGCTCTAAGAAATCAAAGAAGACAGAAACAAATGAAAAAGTATCCCATGCTCATGGATAGGAAGAATCAACTTTGGTAAGATGTCCATCCTACCCAAGGAAATCTACAGATTCAATGCAATACCCATTAAATTACCAACATTATTTTTCTCAGATCTGGAAATGACAATACAGAAGTTCATACGGAAACATAAATGACCATAAATAGCTGAAACAATCCTTAGCAAGAGAAACAAAGCAGGAGGTATAACATTTCCAGACTTTGAACTTTACTATAAGGCTACAATAGTCAACACAGCCTGGTATGGTACAAAAACAGGCATATAGACCAATGGAATAGGATAGAGTTTCCAGAAACAAAATCTCAATTTCTCAACCAACTCATCTTTGACAAAGACTCCACCAACAACCACTGGGGAGAGGATAACCTATTCAGTAAATGGTGCTAGGAAAACTGGCTGACCACATGCAGAGGATTGAAACAGGACTGCTACCTATCACCATACACAAAAATCAACTCTAAATGAATAAAAGACCTAAACATAAAACTTCAGATTATAAGAATTTTAGAAAATGCAGGAGATGCCCTTATGGCAATTGGAACTGTCTACCAATTTCTGATCAAAATTCCAAGTGCCGTGCCATTAGAGATAAGATAGCCAAGTGGGACCTCAACAAACTGAAGCTTCTGCAAAGCAAAAGAAACCATCAAGAGTGTGGGGAGACAGCCCACAGAATGGGAAAAAATATTTTCTACGGTATATCAGACAAAGCCCTAGCATTCAGTATTATAAGGAACTCAAAAATGCTGAAAGAAAAAACAAACAAACAAACAAAAAAAGAGGAATGTGTATTCCATGGTTGTTGAGTGGAGTGTTCTATAGGTATCTATTAAGTTTATTTGATCCAGTGTCAAGTTGAGGTTCTGGATCTCTTTGTTGATTTTTCACATTGACGATCTATCTAGGTTCGTTAGTGGAGCATTTATGCTCCCAGTTATGATAGTGTTAGAGCCATTTTTTCTAAGTTTTACATAGTAGTTGTTTTATAAAAGTTGGTGCTCCTGTGTTGGGTGCATATATGTTTAGAATGGATATTTCTTGTTGATGGAGCTAGCCTTTTATCATTATGTAGTGTCCTTCCATATCTTTTAGAATTTTTGATAACTTAAAGACTGTTTTGTCTGATATTAAGATTGTAACTCTTGCCTTCTTTTGTGATCCATTCACCTGAAAATTTGTGTTTTCCATCCTCTAACTTTGAGTCTGTGAGTGTCCTTTGTAGTGAGATGTGTTTCCTGGAGGCAGCATATTGTTGGGCCATGTTTTCAAAATCCTGTTTGCCATTCTGTGTTTTCAGTGGTGAATTTAGTCCACTCACATTCAGGCTGATTATTTAAATGTGAGAGTTTGTCCCTGTCATAAGACTCTTATAAGGCTATTTTGTTTTCTTTTAGGCTTTGTGTTAAAATGTGTGTGTGTTTTCATTTTTGTGACTGTGCTGTGTGTTCTGTTGCTTCTGTTTGTGATCTTGTGTAGTGTATGGTCTTTTGTTTACTTTTTCTTTTGTGTACACACCTTTTAAAGCATCTTCTGTAGAGCTGATCTAGAGGCAGCATATCCTCTTAAAGAGTGGATGTCTGGGAAGGATTTTGATTCTCCATAGCTGATGAAGCTTAGCTTAGCTGGGTAGGAAATTCCTGGTTGAAATTGTTTATCTTTGAGAACATTAAAGACTGGGGTCCATTCTTTTCTGGCCTGTAGAGCTGCTGCAGATAAGTCTGCAGTGATTCTGACTGGTCTTCCCCAGTAGGTAGTCTGACTTTTTTCCCTTGCTACCTTTAGGATTTTGTAAAAATACTTATTTTGTGTAGGCAAGTTACTATGTGTCCAGGGGTTGGTCTTTTCATAAGATGTCTTGCAGGGGTTCTCTGAATCTCTTGTGTTTGTATAGTCATCTTTTTGGTCACATAAGGAAAGTTTTTTTGAATGACCTTTTATAATGTTTGTTCCACGGTGTTTTGTGTTTCTCTTTCTATTTCAGGTGTTCCAATCAGATGTAGGTTTGGCTTCTTGAAAAAATCGCACATTTCATGGAGAGCTTCTGCTTTCTTTTAAAGCCTTTTTCAACATTTTAACAGATTGGGTTAATTAAATATTTTGCTGTTCCAACTCTGAGATCCTTTCTTCTTCTTGGCCAATTCTGCTTCCCATGTTTGTCAGTTTATTTATTTATTTATTTATTTATTTATTTTTGAGTTGGAGTCTCACTCTGTCACTCAGACTGAAGTGCAGTGGCCGCCCCCAGCCACCGCAGCCTAGATCTGCTGGGCTCGGGTGATCCTTTCACCTCAGCCTTCCAAGTAGAAGGAACTACAGGCACGCGCTACCGCACCCGGCTCATTTTTTGATTTATTGTAGAGATGTGGTCTCGCCAAATTGCCCAGGCATGTCTCAAGCCCGCGGGCTCTGGCAATTCACTCACCTCGGCCTCCCAAAGTGCAGGAGTACAGGCTGAGCCACCGAGCCTGGCCTAGTTTATTTATTTCTTGGATGGAGTTCTCTATTTCTGTTATTTCTAAGTACACGTTCTTGAGTCTGTCCAACTACGTTACAATTTCATTTAGTTTTAATCCTTGCATTTTTTGATATTTATTCA
The DNA here is from genome assembly GCA_963574415.1 of Tarsius wallacei. Taxonomy (NCBI): domain Eukaryota; kingdom Metazoa; phylum Chordata; class Mammalia; order Primates; family Tarsiidae; genus Tarsius; species Tarsius wallacei. The sequence continues at coordinate 16,708 of CAUYQG010178172.1, read as the reverse complement.
TTCTCTCCAACAATTCTCTGATCTCTGTATATACCTTCTGGGTACCATTGTTCTCAGAGATAGCCATTGTTTGTGCTCCAGTAGCTGTTCTTTCAGGCACTTAATCTTTTTGGGGGGCTCTGAAGATTACCAGTGATTTTTCATTGGTTTTTCTTCATTTGTAGCAGTTTTCTTATCTTTCTTTTAAATTCTGTTGGTCATTGAGGAATGAAGAAGCAATCACTTCTGATATTTGCTCTACCTCTTGTCCTTTCCTGAGTCAGGACTCTGGGTTTGTCTAATTATGAAATAGGGCTGGAGGTGGGACATTGTGTTCTCTCTTTACAATTTTGAGCACTTACTAAGGGGCTGAGGAGGGACCAAAATGATTCAGAACCTACTGTTGGGTCACTATGCTTAGTATCTGGTGAGTGAGACAACTGAGACTTGCTCTCTGTCTCCACACAATATGACCTTACAAATGTGGGGGCTTGTGAAACCCCTGAGACCAAGACAGGGTATAAGAGAGAAAAAGAGGAAGAAGGAGAGAAAAAAGGGAAAGAAGAAGAAAGAGAGAGGGGAAAAAAAGACAGAGAAAGAACAAGGAGAGAGAAAATAAAGGAGGAAAGAAAAGAGAAAGTGAATTAACCAACCAACAAAGCAAACAAATGAGGCAAACAAACCATAAAAAAAGAGAAAAAAAGCAAACAAACAAAAACCCAAAGCCCAAAAGACCCATTGGTAGAGATTTCCCAGCTTTAGTATATCTTTTTGAGGGGAGACATCTTTCTCTTTTGGCGGGTTGTACAACTGCAGGTCTGTTACTGCAGGCTCCCTCTTCACTGTTGAAACTTGAAATGTCAGAATCTTTATCCCCTGCAGCATGCAATTGATAGCTAGCTAGTGCATGGCCCCGGGGGTTGGGGGGTGGAGGGTGGGGTAATTTGACTCAGTGTCTCCTGGGGTACCTCCCCCTTCTTTCCTCTCCCAGCATGGTCACAGCTCCTGTGGCATCCAGTTTGCAGTGGGGGAATGTGGCCTCTGTCTCTACCCTGTCCTCCTGATTGCTTTCACTTTTTGTTAGGGGTGGGGGTGGGGAGTCAGCTAGGCACTCACCAGCAGCCTCTTTCTTGGTCAGATTTACTATATGTGTCTATCAGCCAGCAGTTGGCTCAGGGTGGGGGATGTATCATCTGGGGCTCCTCATTGGCCATTACCCAAGAGGGCTTGTGCACTAGGCGTGATTCTCTCTGAGTTTGTGAAGAACAGCTCCAAAACAATCTAGAGATCACCACCTGGTCTTCAGAGGCAGGCCTGCTGTTCCATGGAAGCTGCCCTGGAGCACTTCTCTGCTCAGGCTTTAGAGTGACTGCTCAGTCTCTCCACAGCTGTTGTTCCTGCTGCAAATGGAGTTGAGCAAGATGGTTTCCTCCCCAGCAAGCACCACAGTCTCTGGACCTCAGGGCCCGGTGGCTGGCTCCTGCAGCCTAACCTGGTGCTGGAGGCGGCGGTGACAAGTCCAGGTTCAGGGCAACCGCTCCCTGCTGTTTCACAGGACTCTGCTTCTGGCTCCCTCACTGCACTCCCTCTGTACCCCTCACTGCCAGTATCCAGCCTGGCACTGTGGTGGTTGGAATGACAGTTGCTCTGGCAGCTTCTTCCCAGGAAAAGCTTTGCTAATTTTAGAAAATGGCACTCAGCTTCTGTGCTCCAGGAAATGCTAGGGTCCAGGCAGTGTGGCCATGGCACCAGCTGCTTCACCGGGAGAGCTCTGGCCACTAGCTCCTGAGTCCCCATGTAGTCAGCCACTCACACACCCACTTACACAGAGACATGCAAAGTTGTCCATACACTCACTCACTCATGCGGTGATTCATGCAGTCTGACTGGCTATGCTGCCATCTTCTTGGACCACCACTCTTTTTTTTTAAACTTCTTTTGGCTTACGTTATTCTGAATAACTTGAAAACCTATATATTCTCACATTTATATTCAACATCTAAACATTCTAAATCACAAGCCTAAATCATTGCTAATGATGAACTTCCCAGATTATCGCATATTATATCTTTGCATCAAATATTTTTTTGAGGCTGCGGTGTAAGTTAACTATTCATAAAATATGGCCACCATGTAATTAATTGACTAAATCATTCCTCACTGTCAGCCCAAAAAGCTAAATAGGTTTTCTTTCTTACAAAAAGTGGCTTTCTTCCTTCTTTTCAACTTCATACATGTATTTAATAATTCCTAAGATAACCTTCTCCCTTCTCATCCTAGAGTAGGGGGGAAAAGAGGGTGTAAGTGAGAGAAATACGAATGGAGGCTTGGAGATGCACCTGTGTGTGTGTGTGTCATTGGGATGAAATAAGGCCTCAATCCTTCAATATTTCCTGTTCTCCTGGCTTGGTTATAGAACTCTGCCTCGGGGGTGATGCTTTCTCAAACTATGTGTTTAGTGACTGGGGGCCTTTCCCAGCTGGACAATGCTCCACCGTCAGGCTGGAAGGCTGTGCTGCTCCTTTGTGAGGAGGGAGAGAGGGGGATTGAGAAAGGAGAGGTAACAGACATGACCCTGCCTTTCCATCAGGGACCTGTGCTGGGACGTCACTTTTAGGGAAAGATGTGGAAATTGAGGACTTGGACTTGGATTCCTTTAACCTTGTACAGGCCTGTGGTATCCCCCAAGGCCTTTAAGTGCCCCTGCCCACTTGTATCCAGGTAAATGGCCACTACGGAACTAGCAAGAATTCGGTGGAAAGGAGGTACCTCTGGTTGGGTTCATGGTCAGTGCAGAGGTTCAAGGGCCTTTGCTGGTCCTCAAGGGAGCACTCCTAAATTCAAAGCCCAAGGTCAGTGTCTTAGCAGCCCACAAGGAGGGAGAAATCTGAGGAGCCCCCAGCTGGAGCCCCCAGCTGGAGCTCACAGATGCCTATACCATTTTAAGTTTCGGCTGGTCAGTCGGGGGCACTCATCTTCAGCACTTGGAACTTTATCCTATTCTAAAAGAAAAAATTCTACAGTTTCACTGGTATACATTTATGGGGTACCACTGTACTTTTGTTACATGCATAGATTGCTTAATGGTGAAATCAGGGCTTTCAGTGCATCCATACCCTAACAACGTGCATTGTGCCCACTGAGTAATTTCTCATCTTCGCCCCTCTCAGCCCTGAGCGTTCCTGAGTCTCCAGTGTCTGTTAGTCCATGCGTACATACTATTTAGCTCCCACCTGTATGTGAGAATATGTGGTGTTTGTCTTTCTGCTTCTGAGTTTTTTCACTTAAGATAACAGTCTCCAGTTTCATCCATATTGCTGCAAAGGCACGATTTCATTCTCCATTATGTCTGAAGAGTATTCCACTATTTACTTGAGTTGGAGTCTCACTCTGTCACTCAGGCTGGAGTGCAGTGGCATACTCACAGCCACTGCAGCCTCATCCTGCTGGGTTCAGGTGATCCTTCTGCTTCAGCCTTCCGAGTAGCTGGAGCTACAGGTGTGCTTTACCACGCCCAGCTTATTTTTTGATTTACTGTAGAGACGATACAGATGCATATATGCCATCACGTCCTTTTTCCCAAAGTTGGTTGATGAACACTTAGGTTGATCCATATCTTTGCTGTTTTGAATAGTGCTATGACAAACATCCAAGTACAGGTGTCTTTTTGATTTAATGATTTCTTTTTCTTTGGGTACATACCCAGTAGTAGGATTGCTGGACCAAATGGGAGTTCTATTTTTAGTTCTTTGGAAATCTCTATACTTATTTCCATAGAGATTGTACTAATTTGCATTCTCACCTGCAGTGTTTGTGTTCCCTTTTCTTTGTATCCTTACCAACATCTGTTATTTTTTGGTCTTTTTTTTGGCTTTGTCTTTAGATTGGAAAATATAGTTTATTGAAAAAGTAGATTAGAGGGAGAGAGAGAGAGGGGAGATTCACCTCCCCAAGGTAGGGGAGGGGGCCAAAGCATAAGAAAACATGGCCTGGCCATAGCAAAGCAAGACAATAGCAAATGACTGCTTGAGTTTGAACGCTTTTAAACATTCCTTTGATGCCCTTGATGGAGGCAGGTCATTAAGATGGTTGGGTGGTGGTCTGTTCCATGCCATCACAGAGAGGTGATGGACGGCAGGCAGATGGGTGGGTTAATCTCATGATGGCTGCCATGGTGATGGGGTCTCTCTGGGTCATGAAGGTCAGGAGGAGCTGATTAGGATAAGTTGGGTCTTGTGGGTGGAGGCAAATACTTGAAATAGAAAAGCTAATTAGCACAAAACAAGCTGAGGAGGGAGTTGTAAAACAATTACCAGTAGCTACTTTGGAGAAACTGGTTCTGTCCTTGGCTTGTGATAAGAGGTAAGTTAGGAGAACTGCTAGAACAACATGACAGCTAGGCAGTGTTAAAATGGCTGCTCATTGACTATATTGACTCCATGTTATGTCCTTTCATTTCCCTCTCTCATTATTTAAAAATATTCTTAGCCGGGCTCGGTGGCTCAGCCTATAATCCCAGTGCTTTGGGAGGCCGAGGTGAGTGGGCTGCCTGAGCCCGTGGGTTCAAGACCCGCCCGGGCAACTTGGTGAGACCTCATCTCTACAATAAATCAAAAATTAGCTGAGCGTGGTAGCGTGCGCCTGTAGTTCCAGCTACTTGGAAGGCTGAGGCGGAAGGATCGCCGGAGCCCAGCAGGTTGAGGCTGCGGTGGCCGGGAGCGGCCACTGCATTCCAGTCTGGGTGACAGAGTGAGACTCCAACTCAAAAAATAAAAAAATAAAAAATAAAAATATTCTTATTTGCACCTTGGAACAGGTATGATGTTCAGGCTTTTGTGACTGCTTCCTGCTGGGTAGGGGTGTAGAGATGTCCCTACCTGTCTAGAGCAAGAGGAGAGGAGGAGAGGCCAGGAGTCCATTGAGATGTTAAGTGTCTTTGGTATCTGTATATAAAGCACCATATACAAGCATATACTATTAGAATTAATACTACTATAATAAAGGCCATTACAGCCACTGTGATGACATATTGAGACTTTGCTATCTGGTAAAAGGTGTTTATAGTTACCCAGGTGGGCCTGACACCCACTACAGGAGTCCAGGCAGTTCCCACTGTTGTACTTGTGAACTCCTGAGTCCATATGTGTCTGTCCCTGCAGCTTGTCTTCGAGTTTCTTTGGGTTTTGTGATAATTTATAGACGGCTATAAGGGTTTTGTTAATAATGACTCTAACAAGGAAAGGCAGCTACTTTGAATAAAAAAAAAACAACAACATGAGTATGGAGACATATAGTCAGGTTGTAGATTAAATTGTAGGAAATAATAATAAACAAAAAAAAGTGACATTGGCAAGAGAAAACGTTGCCTTTTGTTTTTTTTACAACAGGTCTGATATACCTTCACAATGACTGATATGTTAGTTAAAGAGGGTGGAGCCCTGAGAACCTCCACTCAGGAGATGGAAGATTGACATCTCTCCACTTTTAATGGGAGGAGTGGGATGGTATTGGTCTTCTGCCTTAGACAAAGGAATATTACCTTAAAGTTTAACAAAAAATAATTAGTGATACTTGAAACAAAAAGTCATTTTATTATCTATCCTCTGTTGTATTAGTAATCCTTGTACCTGGAAGGGGACTTTAAAGTCATTAGCAAAGCACTATAGCTGACTATAGTCATTAGTAAAGCACTATAGCTGGTTATGAATTGCAGCGAGTGACTGAGATATCATTTTAGGCTTTAACAATGAATGTTGCTTACAAAAACAATTTACCTGGCCTACCATCAGTTCAGGAGTAGGGTGTGGGGTAGGTGTGGTTTCTGAAGTTTTTGTTCCTTACCCCACCCTAGAGAGACTGAATCGAGATCTTGAAGAGTTTAAGTATTAAAGGTTTTTAAAGCACAAGGTTATAACACAGGATTACGGGTTATTGTATCAATTACTTATTAAGCAAGTGATAGTCTAAAGATTTTGAAAGGCAAAAAAAAATTTCTTTTTAATAGAGGAGATTTTAAACAACGAAAACCAACAAACACAGGGGAAGGGGCAAACTGAATTTGTGTCTTCTTCCCCCTCTCTGTTGTTTATAGGAGAAAATTATCTTGAAGATTGTTAATTAAGCTCATGTTTTGGTCTCTGAGTAGCATTTTGGCCTAGCATTCGTGTAATTTATATTAATGGTAAATTCACAGAAATAACTAAATTTTTTTTGTAACCTTGATTGTTCACAGGATTCCTTTCTCACATTTCTTTTCACAAACCTTCCACATATTATTTTTTTGACACACTCATACCATTTTCATCATGCTTGAACCTTCTATTTTTGTGCTATACATTCCTTCCTTCAAATAATCAGTCATTCTAAGACAAAAATGTATCATGAAAGATCCATTCCTATGCAAAATTATTCTCTTTCCTTTATATCCTTCCTTACTAATAACATACTTTTATACCAACAACTTACTTACATCTTTCCTTTGCTTTCTGGTTTCTTTCTTTTGATCATTTTTATAGATAACTTTATACATTTATACTTTGAATTAATCTTTAGTAACTTTTGATTAAGATAAGATTGGATGACTCCAACATGGGTGGCCAGGACCAAATGGCTGGCACCTGTGTTAATTAGGAAATCAATTTGGATTCCAGTGCCCTAATATTCATCTGGGGTTTGTTGGGGGTGATGGTGAGCCATGCCAGACACTTTAGCATATTTCCAGGCCTCCTTAGTGGCCACCATTTCTGAGCCAGGTGTTCTCTCCTCTCTTCAGAAGAGAGCGCACCTGCTTTCCAACGGCTTTCCGGCTTGCACGGTGGACAAAGTCCAAGAGATTTAGGCCTCTTTGGGACAACTACACTTCTAGTGCCCCTGAAGACTGTACCCATAGCAATGGACGCCATTCCCTTAGCAGGTTTGTCTTACGAGGTCTCTGATGGGCAGGTGGAGTTTGTCGCTAATGGCGACTGCCCATGGGGTGCCTCTTTGGTTCTCTGGTTCTGCAGCCATCCGTGTTGGCACCCGTTGCTTCTCTGATGTCTCAACTGAGCAAATGCCTCAAAAGTTCTTCTTTAATTGGCTATGCATATGAAAATTTTGACCATATCTCTGTCTTTAATGATCTGATGTAAACTTTAGAGTGGATAGACCACGTAGATGTGAAATAATCTGTCCGTAATTTCCAATTATGAACAGGGAAATTTGTTAAAATTCTCTATAAATTACTAAGTTACAGTCTTAGTTGTGAGGTGTGGACAATTAAGTGGCAGCAATGTGTTCCCATCATGACTGTGCTCACAGAGTACCCAGTATTTCTTCTGTCTGGCAGAAGACATACCGGGCGTAGTAAAGTGACTGAATTTTCTTTTTATAAAAACAACTTTAGCAAGCTCGACCTAACAAACACGGGTGTTATTTAGCGTTAATGTTTCAGCACATGGTAAAGTCAATATTTTACTAGAGCATTTGTAAGTTTGGTTTGAAAAGGCAGATTAAAATGACAACTGACATTTTTTTTCCTGCAAGTTAACAGTATTAATTAACACATGATCCCTTTACTATTTTTTTTGGTCAAGGAGAAGGACTGATCATCACAGTTTAGATCTAATTTGAGAGAAATTTATCGTAGAAAAAGTAGCATGAACATCAATATCTCTTTTCCCTGGTCACCTCCCTAAAGTGAGACCGGTTAAGCCATGATGAAAGCCTGTAAAGACTTCCCAAGAACACATGGAGAAGGGTGTGGGGGAGGGTGGGAGGTAGCCCAGGTGGTTTGACTTGCTGCAGCTTGTAGGGCTGCCTTCAGGGGGTGATAGGCAGTGGGGAAACGGGGAGAAGGGAAGACATTAGGTCGGTCTCCGTGGCCATTGGCGCCAGCCCCTCCTCTGAAGGTAAATGTGGGTGGAAACGGAAGAGGGCAAGAAGGAGAGCAGAAGGGGAAACGGATGGAGGGTAGAGTGGCAGAGCAGGTTTCGAGAGACAGGAGAAGTGAAATCAGCTGGATCAGTGGCTGGTTGTTGAGGGAAAGCGGGAAGGAGGTAAGGTAATCCAAGAAGGAGTAGGAGCGGCCGCAGGAAGAACAAGGGGTCTGGCTGGTGCCATTTTGAAAACCTCAGACCATTTGCCCTCATGGCTGCCATAGAGGTCAAACTGAAGGGGAGCATCAGAGGCAAGAGACCTGCCTTGGGCTCAACTCCTGATCACCTAGCTGGCATTGAGGAGACGCTTAGGAAAGATGCTCCTCCCTAGGGAGGGTCCTGATGTTTTAGAATTCAATTCAATGGGGTGGGGTGGGGGGACTTAGCCACCCATCTTGGGTTTTCCACGAGGAGTAATTCTACAGGGGGAGAGAGATTGGGCTTAAGAACCGCCTGAGTGACTTGAAAGAGAAAAACAACCATCCATGCCTTCAGCTGGCGTCCGGGCAGAAGGTCAATGGAATTAGCGTGAGGAAGTGAGAATCGAATGAAATAAGGCATCCCCTGGATTTGATCGTCCCACTGGAGGCTGGCTTCTCACCAGCAGTAAGACTGTGCACATTTTGAGAGTTGGAGCCCGGATTTCTCGCAGAGGACTGGAGCCCCAGCAGAAAGCGACTGAGCTGAGAAAGTGTCCTCTCAGGTCACATTCAAAGACCTAGCAAGGAATAGGGGAGCACAGAGAGAGGGATTGGTCTTGACAGCAGTTCCGAGGAGGCCGGTCAAAGACACAGACTAGGGTGCTTTTACACGCCTAGGCATGGCAAGGCAGTTTCTACACAGGCAGTGAGACAGTAGCCTCCTTGGGCATGCTTTCCTTGTCTCTCTCCATAGAGAGACTCAGGCAGGGAAAGAGAAGAGTGAGAGAGAGAACGGCAAAATCTCTGTGAGACCTCCAAAAATGTTAGGTACCAAAATCCCAGTAGGGGGATCTCCAAAAATGTTAGGTTAAAAAATTATATCTCCCAGCAGGGCCTCCAAATGTTAGGTCAGGCCCACCAGGGGTGACTGACTGGTGTGCGATCCAGTGCAGCAAGAAAGATGCAAAAAATCGCACAGAAGTTAGATTGGAAAATACAGTTTATTTAAAAAGTAAATAGGAGAGAGAGAGAGAGAGAGAGAGAGAGAGAGAGAGAGAGAGAGAGAGAGAGAGAGGAGATTGACCTCCCCAAGGTAGGGGAGAAGGGCCAAAACTTAGTTAAACATGGCCTGGCCATACCTTAGCAGGTGTAAGATAATATCTCATTGTGGTTTTAACTTGCATTTCTTTGATAATTAGTGACGAGTTTTTTATATGCTTGTTGGCCATTTGCATGTCTTCTTTTGAAAAATGTCTATTTATATCCTTTGCACACTTTAAAAATAGGATTATGGTTTTGTTGTTGTTGTTGCTGAGTTGTTTGTGTCCCTTGTAAATTCTGAATGTTAGTCGCCTGTTGAATGCGTAGTTTGGGAATATTTTCTCCCATTCTGCAGGTTGTTTGTGCACTCTGTTGATGATTTCTTTTGCTGTGCAGAAGCATTTCCATGTATTAAGTCCTATTCGTCTGTTTTTGTTTTTGTTGCCTGTGCTTTGAGGTCTTTGTTATAGATTATTTGCCTAGACCAGTGACCTTAAGAATTAGGTTTTCTTCCGGTATTTTTATAGATTCAGGTCAAATATTTAAGTCTTGGGTCCATCTTGAGTTGATTTCTGTATATGGTGGTAGGTGGGGGGTTCAGGTTCACTCTTGTGCCTGGGTTGCGTTCTTCTGCCTCACCCTTCTGTCTGTATCCCTGGGTCTCTCCTACTTTCCCAGGCCCCAGGTTTCAGTGTAGAGGCCAGTCTTTACTGACCACAACCCTTTCTTTGCTGAGGCACTAGTCTTTAGGAGAGAAGTCATCCTCCACCCACCCTAGTGATCAGTTCCCCACACTGCACAGAGCCTCTCTGGGTCTTCTCGGCTGTGAGACAGAAGGTCCTTCTGGACGTTCCTTAAGCTTTCAATCCCCTGATGACACTTGTAATATTGGCTCACATTGACGTTCCCCCCTAGGTCATCAAGATGTTTTATTTCTCCTGCAAGAGTAGAAACTCCTCGGGGGCAAGTTTTTTTCTTATTTTTTGTTTCCTCTGCAGTACCAAGAATGGGGTGTCACACAGTGGGTGCCCAACAATACTAGTTCAATGAATGAAATTGGAGGGGACATAATATGCATATAAAATAGATGTGCCTTGATAAGGCTCAGGCCACAAGTATAAAGCAAACTTCATGTAAAGAAAACGATTAAAATTTACAACTAAAGTTTTTGGCAGCTATAATGGATAATATTGGCTACACACTATCGACAAAGAAGTCCATGAAGTCCAAGCGGATGACTGTTTTGATGACATTTTGTGGTTAGGAAGTCATACAGAAGCCACCCTGCTTCTGGGCGTCAGGTGGCGCTCATGCACCACCAGAAAGGATTTTGCAATCCACTTTAGTCTGGAGTTTCTGTTTTGCAAAGAGGATAGCTGTGGCTTTCCGGGAAATTCTGCAGAAAACTGGTTTCCTGTAGACTTCTGGGCCACAGCTCTATTCTCCAAAGAAGAGTTTAATACACTTGCATAAAAACCTGTTTATAAAGCATTCAGCTCAGGCTGTATTGAAGGCCAAATCCTGTTTCTGTGAACACAGTGACTCTGTCTTTTCTTGCTTTGTCTTTGTACTTTTTATAATAGTTCCCTTGCAGAGAAAGAAAAGACTAAAGGAAAAACAGAGAAAGAAAGCTAAAGAAACAGGGTATTATCTAGACTGGAGCATCACTGTTGATCTACAGAGAAACCCAGGGCAGAAGCCTGCGATTTTGGACGAATCACTTGTCTGGCGCATATAATATGAGGACACTTCTGATCACTGGGGAGGTGAATTTTTACTATATACTGTTAACTCTCATCTCTGTACTCTGCAAGAGCTGTTGTGCTTTGCTCTCTCTCCTTCTACCTTCTCTCATTTCTGGGATATAAAGGGAGAGGTAAGGAGTAGTTTATCTGTCTGCAGGGATAAAGTGGTAGAAAAACCAAACCATGCCTGAGCCCGCGGGTTCGAGACCCGCCTGGGCAACTTGGCGAGACCTCATCTCTACAATAAATAATTAAAAAAAAAACCAGCCGGGCGTGGTAGCGCACGCCTGTAGTTCCAGCTACTCGGAAGGCCGAGGCGGAAGGATCGCCGGAGCCCAGCGGGTCGAGGCTGCGGTGGCCGGGAGCGGCTGCTGCACTCCAGTCTGGGCGACGGAGTGAGACTCCAACTCAAAAAAAAAAAAAAAAGAAAAACCAAACCAAACAAAAATACCCACAGACTTTGCGATGTACCTGCTGTGAGACCTGAACTAGTGTACTCGTTAAGCCTCAGTTTACTTATCAATAATATGGAGTTAATGATTTGTACTTGGAAAGGTTGTTTTCTATAAGAATTGAGCAAACTATTAAGTATATAATGAATCATTTGCTTCTTTGTACCTTTGAATAGACAAAAAAAAAAAAATGCAGACTAATGCTAACTGAGACTGTGGGTTCAAAATCTTCATCGCAATCTCATTATTTCCAAGACATCATGTCTGTTTTTCTTCAGTTGGGCTGGCTCTTTGGGAGCATGGTTGTCTGTCTATTCATTCTGTCACGGAACAAATATTTACTGAGCACTTCACTATGCTTTGGGTACTGTACTAGATACCGGCGAGAATAAGACAACAATGACAAAATTCCTGACCTAATAGAATGTATGTTTTATGACAGAAGTAAACAAGTAAGCAAACATAAAATATATAATTACAAATATTTACAATGAAGGAAACAGGTGCCATTTAAAAAAAATAACAATAAGGAGAAGGATGCTTCAGATAGAATGGCCAGAGAAGGTCTTTCTGGGGAGGTAAAATAAAAATAAGAAGGAAATGGAGATAAAGGTGAATATTTTACTGTGAAATAGGTTGTGCAATCCATGAACTCAACGCCTGCTGAAAGAGTTTTGTTTTTATCATCTTTAAATAGCAAATGCAACTATATTTATAATGATGTAATGATATAATCAAATTTGCAGTTTATATTAGCATATTTCTTTGGGCGATTATGTCAAAAATTATCTTTTATTTATTTATTTAGAGTCAGGCTCTCACTCTGACGCCCAGACTGGATTGCAGTTGTGTGATCACGGCTCACCAGAGCCTCGAACACTCAGGCACAAGCAGTCCTCCCTCCTCGGCCTCCTGAGTAGCTGGAACTACAGGTGCACACCACCAAGCTGGGTCAATTTTTAAAAACCATTTGTAGAGATAAGGTCTTGCTATGTCGCCCAGGCTGATCCCAAACTCCTGGGTTCAAGCAATCCTCCCACCTCGGCCTCCCAGAGTGCTGAGATTACAGGCATGAAACACCATGCCTGGCCCAAACTTATCTTTTTACTGTAATATTTCATTCAGCCTAGTTCATAGTAGGTGCCCAATAGGTACCTGTTTATTACAACAATCTCCCAATGTAGGCAAGGCAGGTATGACCGCGCCATATCAGAGATATTAAGTGACTGGGGACAAATGATAGGGTTCACAAGGAAGTGCAGCTAGAACTAGAATTCTAATTTTTTTTATGACAGTGAATAGTTATTTGTTTTATTTTAGAGTTGTGGGGCACAAGTGAGGGTCTGCTACATAAGTAAGGTGCAGACAGGTGAAGTTTGGGCTTCTCTCTAGTCCGCTCTCTCCCAGTAGTAGACCAGATACCCAGGGTGTTGCCATCTGCCTCACCCTCTCCTCGCAGGGTCCAGTTTCTGCCAATCCTACCCTTGTGCTGATGTGAGCAGTGATCCTGCTTATGAGTGGGAACGTGTGTTCGGTTCTTTGTTTCTGTGTTAGTTCACTGTGAATGATGGTCGCCAGCTGCATCCGTGTTGCTGCAGAGAACTTGGTTTTACTCTCCTTTATGGCTGCATGATGTTCCATCATGTATATGTACCATATTTTCTTTCGATGGACATCTGCCTTGGTTCCATGTTTTTGCTATTGCCAATAGTGCTGCAATGAACATACGTGTGCAGGTGTCTTTCTGATAGACTGATTTATGTTCCTCTGAGTATATTCCCAGAAGTAGGATTGCTGGATTGTATAGAAGCTTGGTTTTAGTTCTCTGAGAAGTCACCGCACTACTTTCCACAGAGGTTGAACTGACTTACATTCCCACTAACAGTCTAGAAGCGGTTCCTTGCCCCCACCGCCCCGCCAGCACCTGTTGTTTTTTGACTTAAAAAAAAAAAATAGATCATGGCTTTAAACAAATGTTATATTAAGACAATTGTACCAGAATTTTGAAGTTATTTGGTTATGCTAGGGGGCTTATCATCTTAACCAGTCTAATTCTAAAAGTCCAGTGCTTGAAACATTAATTTGATTTTTTAAATAAAATTCACTAAACAAAATTGTCACACATAAATCAAAATGACTTGCTTTAATTAACAGCTTAGCATGAAAACATTATTTAGAATATTAAGTATCACAAGAAAGCAATTTATAGTTCATGTTGCTCACACTCTGTCAGTTTACAAAAGACCCTTTAATTTTAATTAATACTTTCGGTGATATGCCAAAGGATATAAAGATAGGCTTCTTCCGTTTTTAAATATGAGGGGATCTTAAATGTCAAGATCAATTCCTGGTGAAACTCAAGTTCCTTTAGAAAATTTTACTATTTAAAAATATTTTTATGGTCATTAACTCTCTCAGTTCCCAAAACACTCTGCCTCTTAACCTTGCTAATTCCACCACAAATATTTCTATTTTGAAAAATTAAATTTCCATTTTATTATATAAGATATTTTAAGCAAAAGCAATCACTAATTTTGTTAAAACTAGCAAAGTGAGACTTATGTCTAGAAAGTGAAAGCGTTTTGAAAAAAGAAGGTCTAATAATATATTTAATTGACAACGCTAATTTGCAGAACACTGTATTTTAAGTCACAATAATTTACAATCAGAAAAACTCTGATTATACTGCTCAAATTGAATTTTTAGAAAGTGGATCCCTGATCCAAAAAATAATTTCCCGTGGAGGCTTTACTACTTGACATACAATTTTTTTTTTTTTTTTTGAGTTGGAATCTCACTCTGTCACCCAGACTGAAGTGCAGTGGCACGCTCCCGGCCACTGCAGCTTCGACCTGCTGGACTCCGGTGATCCTTCCACCTCAGCCTTTCAAGTAGCTGGAACTACAGGTGCACGCTACCATGCCTGGCTAATTTTTTTGATTTATTGTAGAGACGAGGTCTTGCTAATTTGCCCGGGTGGGTCTCTGAGCTCAGGCATCCACTCACCTCGGCTTCCCAAATTGCTGGGATTACAGGCTGAGCCACCGAGCCTGGCCTGTATAATTTTTAAATATTCGTTATACATTCAATATTATATGCTTGATACTGTTATCGATTTTGCCTTTTGAGTGCTCAATCCTATTTTAAAGACGTAATAGCAAAGTGTTTGGACTCAGACTGCCTGGGGTTGCACCTCGGTTTTCCCAGTGAACTAGCTACAGTGGAGTGCAAGCCATTCCTTTAGTTTCCTTATTTGTACCATTAGGGCATATTAGTTATCTATTGCTGTATAACAAGTTACCAGAAACATAGTTGCTTAAACCAAACACTTTTATCATCTCACAGTTTTCAAGGGTTAGTAGCCTGGGCATGATTCACTTAGCTCTTTTGCTCAGAGTCCTATTAGGCTAAGACCAAGGTACTGGCCAGCCTCTATTCTCTTCTGGAGCTCAGACGCCTCTTTGACAACTATTTAAGTTGTGGGCAAAATTTAGTTTTTGGGGATTGTTAGACAGAAACCCTCAGCTTCTAGAGACTGCCTCTCTCCACATGCAGTACACAATGGCTATTTGCTTCAAGGCCAGCAAAAGAGCATTTCTTCTGCTTCCAGCATCTTGTTTTTTGACTTTTTAACGATAGCCATCCTTTCCAGGGTTAAGTGGTCTCTCATTGTAGTTTTGATTCGCATTTCTCTGATCATTAGTGAGGCTGAGAATTTTTTTTATATGTGTTTGTTGGCTGCTTGTATGTCTTTCTTTGAGAAGTGTCTGTTCATGTCCTTTGCCCACTTTTTGATGGGGTTGTTTGTTTTTTCTTCAAATTAATTTGAGTTCCTTGTAGATCCTGGATGTGAGGCTTTGGTCAGATGCATGGCTTGCAATTTTTTTTCCCCATTCTGTGGGTTGTCTCTTTACTCTCTTGATGGTTTCTTTTGCTATGCAAATGCTTTTCAGTTTGATAAAGTCCCACCTGTCTATCTTTGCCTTTGTTGCATCTGCTTTTGAGGACTTGGCCATGAATTCATTGTCTACTCTGATGTCAGGAGGGTGTTCCCTACATTTTTTCCGAAGATTTTCATAGTTTGAGCTTTTATATTGAAGTCCTTGATTCATTTTGAGTTAATTTTTGTATATGGTGATAGCCAGGCGTCCAGTTTTATTCTTCTGCATGTGGCTAGCCAGTTTTCCCAGCACCATTTGCTAAATATGGTTTCCTTGTTTCCTTTCTCCAGTGTTTGTTTTTGATGGCTTTGTCGAAGATGAGTTCGTTGAAGGACCATGGTTTTATTTCCAAATAGAATTCTGATTTAAAGAAGATTTTTAGCTCAGTGATTTTTTATTTCAGTCGTTGGAGTGAAAGTTTCATCCTTATGCTTGTGGAAGTTCTCTTTCATCTGTAAGAATTCTCAGGTGAATACAAACATCTGATAGACAGCTAGTGCAGACCCACAGAGAAAAGCTGCTTTAGGTAGTGCTGGTGTTGGTCTGAGCAGAGTTAATCACAGCACCTGCACTCCACCCGTAACATTCTGGACAGGTTTATACCTGCCGACTGCTGGTTCTTGGACCTGTTTCACAAACCAATGATTAGCCCCAAATCCTAATGTTCCTATGAGTTGTTAGTTAAAAAAAAAATGACTCCAAAACTTCTGAGGAAGAGGGAGTGGCAAAGCATCCCACATAGTGCAGAAAGTCAATCAACGCTTTAGGAGTGGAGGACGGATTCTGTCACATCCCGTCTGTATTCAGCTTTCCTTTGTAGACATCTTTTTTGGCTAAGAGATAAAGTTCGGAGAAATCGCATGTGTTGGAGGATGAAATAGGCAACTAAAGAATGCCTGAATAGGACAGCTTGAAGAGAAGACCTCTGGCCAAAGAAATCTCTCATAAGAATCTCGAATGCACCCCAATGACTTTGTTTCCTCCTTTTAGGCAGAATCTTTGCTTTGCAGTGTTTTAAAAAATACAAATCTATCAATCGGTCACTGTGCTAGGTTCTGGGAGAGATGCAAAGAGGGATACAAGTTGTTCCACTGAGAAATTCATCCATTCATCCATCTATTCTCTCCACAAGTGTTTCCTGAGCACGTTCTATATGTCAGACACAGGCTGGGCTCTGAAGGGGTCAAGTAGCTGAGTTATCCTGAGAGCTTACTACAGGCGCCGACTGTTCCAAGTGTGTTTTCTGTGTCAACTCCTAGCCACAATCCCCATTTATTTATTTTTTATTTTTTATTTTTTTGGAGTCTCACTCTGTCACCCAGACTGGAGTGCAGTGGCCGCTCCCGGCCACCGCAGCCTCGACCTGCTGGGCTCCGGGGATCCTTCCGCCTCAGCCTTCCGAGTAGCTGGAACTACAGGCGCACGCTACCACACCCAGCTAATTTTTTTGATCTGTTGTAGAGATGAGGTCTCGCCTAGTTGCCCAAGTGGGTC
>CAUYQG010178166.1:0-18374 GCA_963574415.1 Tarsius wallacei | reverse complement strand
TGATGATGATGACTATCATTTTACCACTCCTAGGATCCTGGAGCCCATTTTCAAATAATGTTTATTAAGTATTCCCCCATAGAAAGAGGTTTTTTTTTTTTCCATCAAATATAGAAGTAAATATTAAATGAACTTATTTTTGTTATATTTTTCATGGGAGGTTATGCATAGTACTATTTAGAACCTCGTAGGCGAGCTGTTCTCAATGAGTAAAATATGTAACAGCTAACGTAATACAATGTAAAAGACTTACTAAATCAGATCTCTCTCTCTCTCCCTGCTTGTCTCTAATAGCTGAAATTATACTGTTAAAAGTTTTTTCCCCTTTTTGGTTGTTAAGATTTTTTTCCATTTAGATGTAAATACTTCTAAAAACGTTAACACTTTTTTTTGTCAATAAGTAAAATTTAAATAAGAAACAGATTAGGGAGAGTGCTACTCCCTGTAAATAGAAATAAACAGTTGCATTCACTCATTCTTTCCTTCACTCTCTCATTCATTCATTCATTAGTTAATATGTGCTGGCTATATGAAAGCCTGTGTGTTAGGCACAGTGGATGACAGGAAAAAGAGGCACTGGTGGAATTTACAGTTTAAATAAGAAGCCTACATGGTCTTCTATTTGGAAAGACACTCAAAGTCTGGGCCCTTACCGGGCAGGAGGAGATGTGAGACCATATAAAACTCTCTGGGGCAACTTAGGGAACAGATGCAGTAAGGATCGGGGGCTAAGACAAGGGAAATGGCTCCTGGTGTTGAAACAGGAGGATGAAGACAGACTTGGCCCACTTCCTGTGGAGGCAGGCAAGCCATGACTGCAGTGAGATTCCAGTTTTTCCCTGGCTAACTGTCTAAAGTGAACTCTGTTGACAAATGCCTCTCTCTGAATTGCCCATCTGCCGCTGGCAGCTCTAATTACGGTGAATTACCTCATCTTGCCTGTGCTATTGCAGAACAAACACCAAGCTAGCTAAACAAATAAAATAAAGGTGTCCTCATTGATCTTCTTGCTCCTGTCACAGTTTTTATAGTTAGAAAAAAAAGTATTAAAATAATGAAGCTCTTTCCCTCATGATCTGTTTTCCTGTTGTCTGACTCAGAGAACATATTGATTAGTGATAACAATTTTTCTTCATGAAAATAACAGTATACGTGGCCATCTTCAGTTTAAAATAATTTTTTAAAAATCAAAAACGTCTCTTCCAATTTAATTTTTTAAAACTAAGAATACATTTTCCAAAGAAATAATAATGCAAATGGTGAAAAACCCTTCCCAAGCTAACCCATGAAGACTTCCTTTTTTTTCTTTTTGAGTTGGAGTCTCACTCCGTTGCCCAGACTGCAGTGCAGTGGCCGCTCCCGGCCACCGCAGCCTCGACCTGCTGGGCTCCGGTGATCCTTCCGCCTCAGCCTTCCAAGTAGCTGGAACTACAGGCATGCGCTACCACGCCCGGCTAATTTTTTGATTTGTTGTAGAGATGAGGTCTCACCAAGTTGCCCAGGCGGGTCTTGAACCCGCAGGCTCAGGCAATCCACTCACCTCAGCCTCCCAAGGCATGGGATTACAGGCTGAGCCACCAAGCCCAGCTGAAGACTTTCTTAATCAACAAATGACTGAAATAATGAAGACTTGTAAGGCACAGTATTGGTGTAACATAACTGAGTAAGTAACATAAGAACTTAAAATGACTTGTTTTATACATATAAAGTTATATGTTTATATATATTACATATAACGTGTTTCATTCTCTAGAACTTAAAATGTTAAAATTTAGAATTCTTTAGAAATTTAAAATTTTTAATTAATTTTAAAATTTATATCTTCAAAAGCAATGCTTAAAGAAAAGCAAGCTTAAGTTGAAGAGTTTAGGAAATTAGATGGAGAATTTTGTATAGATCATAGGCATTTTTTGACACATAGTTTGCTGGTACTTTTCATTTTAAATTTGTAATTTTCTTTTCCTGATATAGGTATTTTGCTCAAGTGATTTACTTATTATCAGCGACAAATGATTTTCTGATTCATAACACATATAGAGAAGAAAGATTTTTCTGAGATAGCTTGAAAAGGACTGGAAAGTTGAAAGAGAAGATGGAGTAAAGGTGTATATTGATTTGTGAGCAAGAAAGTGTCTGAAGCAAAATGAACTGATCTGTAAATGGCATAAAGTAGTCAGGAATGGAGAGGAGTGGAACTGAAGCAAAGTGCCAGATGGTTCCCTGAGCATCCTCTCTCCCTTGGCTTCGCGGGTAAGGATAAGCTTGTCCAACCGGGAAAGGTGACACCATCTCCAGTGGGGTGGGCAGAGAGGGAGTCTAAGTGCAAAAATCCTTCATAAGTGTCAGAGCATCACAAATCAGATATCTACCACTCAGCAAGTAACTGTGGAGCATGACTGTAAGACATCAAACTGACTGGGCACAGTGGCTCACGCCTGAAATTCCAGCACTCTGGGAGGCCGAGGCAGGAGGATCGCTTGAGCCCAGGAGTTTGCAACCTGCCTGGGCTACATAGTGAGACCCTGTCTCAACCAAAAAAAAAAAAAAAAAGAGTCAAAGTATCTTAAGTAAGGGCCAGATGGCTGACAGGGAAGAAGAACCCAGAACGTGACAAAGATGATGGTACCAGGCTAAGAAAAATAAAAGTGGCATTGCACAGAAAAGAAGAAACAATACTGTTTATTACCCCTATTGTTTCTCCTCTACAAGTTACGGGACTGTGAGTAGCAAATTTCCAAAGCAGTCAATAGCGTCAAGAACACAATTGAGGCAGTGCCATGGATGATACATTTTCCTACAGAACCGAAAAGTCTTAGCATGGGTTCCACAACAAATACCCTGAAGAAAGTAACCCAAGAAAAGCCCCTCTTCCCCAGATTTGTGGCTGATGGGGACACAGGTGAACACCTCTAAGGTATTTCCCTATTGGAGACTTTTGTCTTCTCTTGTTATTACCATTTAGCTTTGAAAATATATTATTTCCAAATATTAATTATATCTCAATTATGGTACTCAGTAGTTGAGTTCATTTTCTACACTTTAGATATTGCTGTGGTGGAGAATTAAACCAACATATGGAACTTTGAAATGTAAATGATGAATGCTCTGTTGTGGGCCTTAAGCATTAAAGAAAAATTTAAATGAAGTAGAAAATAAATGAGTGATCATTATTACTTAGTCACAGTAATAATTATCAATTTTAAAATTTACTTTTCTTTAATATTGAAGAAATAAGTGGATTGAGAATAGCAAGTGAAGGATAATTCTATATTTGCAAAGTGAAGTAGTATACAATCCTGAAAAAGCATGTCTTTTTTTTTTTGCAGAAATTAAAGGCTATTTATAAATACAACACAGATATTGTTGCAAGTACTCCATGGTATATGCTGTTCTTAAAAAAAAATACAGATCACATTAATAGTGGCGAAGCAACACCCACAGGTGCATATTCCACTTAGTCTATAGAGCCTGCTCAGGAAAAGAATTCTGGCTTATTTCTGAAAAGTGTCATGTTACTGTCACTGAAAAGTTGGTTCAAATGTATGCAGAGCCTACTATCTGCTCCTCAGCATTCAGGCTTCTCTTTTTTCTCTTAGCGGTATAAGCCTGTAAGAGTGACCATCCAGATAGAGAATAAACATCCCAGCCTCCCTTGCACCTAGGTGTGGCTATGTGACAAAATCTGAACTAATGGAATATGAGTGGAAGTGCTATGTTTCAATGTCCAGATCATCTTCTAAATGGAAGATACTTCCCCTTTCCTCTTCCCTGATGCCTGAGAAATGGTGATATTGGGAGCAACCTTGGAAGCACTGTGCAATGAGAGCAAATCTGCCCCCGACAACCCTGGGCCACACACCTGTGAAATCTTATGTGAGAGAAGCAACTTCTTTCTCTTTAAGTCATTGTTGTTTATGTGTTTGCTTTGTGTATATGTTTTTCATTTTTGTTACAGATGCTTTGCCTGTAAACCCCTCTGTGTCCTTCAAGACTCAACTGAGGAGCAAGGCTCTTTGAGGGCTTCGCAGATTCCCTACCTTTTTATTCTCGTAACTTATTTTGAATCTATACTTTGATGATAGCATTTATAACATTAATTTTCCATTTAAATAATATCTAACTCTCTATTAGACTCTTTGAGAGGGAAAGATCAGTCCATTCCCCTTTATACCTACACTGCCTGGCATAGCATATGGCTTAGTGTGACTTCTAAATAAATGTCACATTAAGATTGTTGAGTTCATGCCACCTAATATAAATATTTTACTAATGTTCATGACTTGTCTAAGTTTTCCTAACAATATTCAGTTATTTAAAAAGTTTTTAAGTGATTTCTTTGTGAATGGAAGCTGTGATGGTGCTTAACCAGCTATCACAATAGCTTGTGATGCTTTATCCTTTGTCTGTGTCATTGTTGGTAAATAATCTTAGGTTCTGTGCTCTTCCTCCTCCTCTTCTCCTTCTCCTCCTCCTCCTCTTTCTCCTCTTTCTTCTCTTCTTGACACACACAGACAATTTCATAATGGCTGTCCTCTCCTGAGCATCTATCACATGTGGGAGGTTTGAAGCGGAAGCCCATGATTGCAAACCTCACATCTAGGATTTAAATCCACTGACCTCAACTGCCAAACACCAATTCTTAACCCACCCCACCATATCCCTAAGGGAAAGGAAATGTTATCTCTGGTCATTTTGAGGTAATCTTATGTCTCTCTGCTTCCACAAATGGATCTCCCAATTCTTTTTTTTTTTTTTTTCCAGTTAGAGTCTCACTCTGTTGCTCAGGCTGGAATGCAGTGGCATGCTCACAGCCACCCCAGGGACAACCTGCTGGGCTCCGGCAATCCATCCACCACAGCCTTCCAAGTAGCCAGAAATACAGGTGCACGCTACCGTGCCTGGCTAATTTTTTGATTTAAGGTAGAGATGAGGTCTTGCCAAGTTGTCCAGCCTGGTCTCGAACCCGTGGACTCAAGCAATCCACTCGCCTTGGCCTCCCAAAGTGCTGAGATCACAGGCTGAGCCACCGAGCTGGCCTCCCAATTCTTATTGTTTAACAAACAGCAGGATATGCAAGGCAGAAGAGGAGCTGACAAATGCCACCTTCAACCTTATTGTCCTTCCTGTGTTGTGTCATGGGGTGAACTCCATGCTCTGCTCTGCATCTATACGCTCAAACTCTGCTGGCTCCACTTCCTTCCAGCATGGTCTGACACCTCTCTTTGGAACACCCTTTCTGCCTCTTGCTTCTGGCTCCAGATTGCACATGTAATCCTCCTTACAACTGGATCCTACCTAGAGAATGGGCATCTCTGGCCTCATAAAACTAATTCCGATCCCAGAATTAGTTATAGAGAGTGGTTAGTTGCCCTCTCTATAACTGGGTGCTGAAGGATGTGGCCATCTTTCACATTTGACCTCTTTGTGGGACAGGAAAACAAAATTGCAGGCCAGGCCAGATGAGGGTTGGGGGAGGAGCTCAGGGAAAGGAAGGAACTGAGGTCACATAATTTTAGCCAAAATACTGTGGTTTCCAATAAGTACTTAATAAATATTTATTATTTATTTCAAACTATAAAAGTTCTAGAAAACATAAAGTTCATTTACCAATTAGAAGCGGTGTTTCTCCTTTGTCATTTTTAGTGTTGGGCCACACTCCTTTTTCTAGTAAAGTCTTTACATTTTCCAGTAGACCAGCTTTGACTGCCAAAGTCAAGGGTGTTTCTCCATCACAGGTCTTGAATTCCCAGAGTGCCTTATAGGATGCTGAGGCAGGAAAGCATTGTGTTGAAAAGCTGAAAATAGTCACTTACAGGATATCACATAAATCAGAATAACCCAGTATTATGTATCTCAGATTGAACAAAGTCAATTGATGAAAAAAGAAAGACTATGATGAAAATTTACCAGCGATGGTGAGGATAAGTAAATGCACATGAACTTGCCAATCAACTTGACAGCTAGAAAACCCACATCTATGTCTCAAGCTTCTTTTAAAAAAAAAGTTGCTAATTCTCATTTCTTGATGCATTGCCAAACAACTCTCCAATCCTTCGTCTTATTTAAATTATATCTGAAATTTTCTTTTTGTCAAATGAAGTCTGTAAATGCAGAAATGAGAATATATTTGAATAAAGGTATCATGTCAAAAGGATCCTGAACATCATCTATGTCTGTCTGCCTGTCTGTCTGCCTGTCTAGCTGTCTAGTTTCCTAGCGGGCTGTCTGAATAGTTAATTAGGAAGTACATATCATTATTTCACAGAACACAAAGCTAGAGTACAACATGAAAGTTCAAAAGACAGGGCATTCTCAAAGTGTTCTGTAAGATGCTGAGATGTGAAAAACTCATGTTAGAACATAGACCTTAATAGTTAATGTTTAACACTGAGTTGTTTACCACAATATGTGTTAGTGCTTACTTTATGAAAAATTAATGTAATATAAATACAAATACTCCTTTTTGTGCTGTTAACCCAAGAGATAGTCCAGGAAGAAAAATAAAACACTGTCTTTTAAAATAAAAAAGATTTATGTTTTAATCAATTAGTTCATAATCATTTGAGTCATTAGTTCACTTTTAGGTAATAACCAAATATTTTGACCAACCTGTATCATATTCTTAGGTAAAATTGTGCAAAGGGTAAACCCAGAATATGACAAAATATGCTAATTTTGATACTCCACATTTAAAACATAGGTACCACTTTTTTCAAATTTCAATAATCTTTTATTCTGCTTTTTTTACTTGTTATGTTCATTGAAAATACTTGTAACTTTTACATTCTTGCTCTGGTTTGGACAAATGGGTTGTTTTCTCTTACCATCCAGAACAATCTCAAGTATTTGTTGTATGGGTTGAACAGCAGCTTCATGCAGTGGAAACCATCCTTTTTCATCAGATTCGTCCAATGCATGTCTATATTTCACATATTCCTGGAGCTCAAGAATGTGACCTAAATTAAACACATGGACTGATTAAAAAAATCTGTCTTTGCAAAGTGGAATCCCAGTCCATCCCACTGTAGATAATACTCCCATTTACCTTGTTTTATGGCTGCCACAAGTTTTCTGTTTTGATCACTTGGGGGTACAAGCCTACTAAAGAGAGAGAGAAAAAAGAAACCCCATATTTACACAAGTGGTATACTTCAAGGAGCCAGACATTTTGATTGATATTAAGTTTTTGTACATAATTTTAATAATCAAGATCTACAGGAAATGCACACACCTGAGTTTACCTACTTTAAACATGTAAATGTCTAGGAGTCAGATACGGAGTATACTTATGAAACACTGAACCTTAGAACATTAGTGAAGATGACAAGATACAAGATTCCCGCGCTATCTCTGATATGTCTCTAAGCAATGAAACAGGAGTAAACAATTGGTGTCAGGGTCAGAAGAGCTGTGCTCAGGTCACAGCCTGATTTTCTGATCCTGGGGAGACCAAACAGCCTTTCTGGATATGGATGTCTCCAACTGCAAACAGATGGGAATAAAAAAGGAGATCTCCAAGGTTTCTTCCAGGTTTAAAAACTCTATGGTGAAGAACTGTTTATTGCTTTGGAGTTGATAATTACTAATTAGACACTTACTTGGGAGCTTATGGTTCAAACCGCAGGTCAGAGTTGTTAATCAACTAATCCACAAGTGAAAACAGGCAGAGCATTTACTGAGCCAGCTCCCAATCACTGGCTCAGTAGGTCATGATCTAAACCCTGTTGGCAATTTTCTGGTGGGTGTGTTTGTTAAATGGAAACAATAAAATTCGTGACAAATTTATTCAACTCTATTAAGCAGAAACATCTGTTAGCATTCTAGGGTTGTGAATGCCCTCCAGGGTGCTCTAAAGTTCTAAAATCTGTTGGAGAGAAGGGAAAAGTTTAAAAGGCCAGAAATGCAAACCTAACAGTACAAGGGGGGACTTAAAAAAACCTGAATTGTTTTTTGGAGGGTGGGCTCCTTGTAGTACAAGCTTTCCCCACTAGGTAAGTTTTCTAGGAGCCCATCAGCATCAGTATACCAGCTAGCATTGTGAGAGGCCATGCTCAGATTCAATAAATTTGTTTTGGAGATTCTTTCAAGGCATTTGCCCACTTCATGATGGGTGATTTATGAGCACACCTGCCTATATTGCACTGAGTGTTCAGCAGTTTTTGACCAAAACCAGCATGACCCCAGTGCCCTACTCTCCCTATTCACCTGATCTTGCCTCAAACAACTTTTTTTTTTGTTTCCTTGGATGGAAAAAAGTCCTTAAAGGAAATGTTTTGCCCATGAGGAAGAGGTGAAGAACGGTAGAAGTACTAAAAGGCCGCAATATTGATGCATTCAAAAACTGTTTTGAGCAGCGGAAAAAGTGTCTCAATAGGTGTACCGCATCAAATGAGGAGTACTTTGAAGGTTACTGAAGTTTAAACATGTCAGAATACATACACAATATTTTATAACTAAATTCCAGGTTTTTTCGTCGCTCTCATAGATTTTTTAAAAAATTCAAAAACTATGATTTCTTTTTAAAAATTAAATCTATTTAAAAGCACTGCTAAATTCCAGAAGATAAGTATAATAAAATATAGAGGTAAACTAAGCTTATTTTTCTCAGAAGTGTAATATGTGTTGTTCAAGAGAGAATTTTACTTTTGCAATAACTCCTACTTATTTAATACATTAATTTCAAGTATATTTTAATTAATGCCTGTCATTTGGATAGTAGATAATTAAATAGGTGGTGGTTTATATATTACCTTGTTATATATAATAAAAGCCCTCAGCTCTTCTGCCATTCATTGAACTGATGAGCTAGGTGGGCTAGCATTATTCTTCATATTTTAAAAATACAGAAATGGAATGTGTTGTTTATAAAGGATTAGCTGAGTCAGTAGCAGAAAGAGTTCCAGAATGTGGAAACCTCAATAAATGTGACTATACACTGGTTGTATAAATTTACTTGCAAATTTGTTCAATCTATTCATTGCTTTTTTTGAATCCATATTAATTTAGAAAATAGAAGGTTGGGCATGGTGGCTCATGCCTGTAATCCCTTTGGTAGGCCAAGGTGGTAGGATTGCTTGAACCCAGGAGTTTGAGACCAGCCTAGGCAACGTAGTGAGACCTCATCTCTAAAAAATATTAGCCAGGCATAGTGGCACATGCCTGTGGTCCCAGCTACTGGAGAGACTGAGGTGGAAGGATCACCTGAGTCCAGAGTTTGGGGCTGCAGTGAGCTGTGTTTGTGCCACTGCACTCTAGTCTGGATGACAGAGTAAGACCCCAACTCAAAAGAAAAAAACAAAACAAAACTAGAAAATAGGCAATCTTATACAACAAAATTCAATTAGGGATTAGTTGGGGATTTGTGAAAGATTAGATTGCTAAAACCTGTGCTCAGTGGCCCTTATAAAACCATTAGATTCCCTGTCAAAAAAGAAAGGTAAGTTTTCCTACAGGAAGGGTTAGAAAACAGTGTTCATTTTATCTTACAACAAACTGAATGTTATAGAGATATTTGCTGAAGATAGTTTATTTAAATACCACCTTTCAGGATAAAATATAGTCTTGCTGGCTTCAATGGATTCTTGAATACTGAGTTGAATATCATAGCTTGTAAGATGATCTTCATCAAGGTCATCATCAGTATCCATGCCTGCATATAATCTTTAAAAAGGCAATTTTTATTATCAGCAAGTGACACATAACAGTGTATCGAGTCAACATGAAAAATTGCATAGTAAAAAACTAAAATGCATTTTCCTTCCTATAGTAAACAAACACAAATACAGCTAACATTTTAACTCATATATAAGGTTCATTTTATTAACTTAAAATGGTCTAACTGTTGAAACTTTTAATTACCTGTCCTTGGGGTGTCTGCACTTTCTAACTTTTGACTTTTTTTTTTTTTGGTAATGGCTGTAGTTGGGCTTTTACAAACTCATTTATTTTTTTCTGGGCTTCTCATTTACACGAATTTTGGCCCCTTCATTTTCTCAGACCCTGTTGTACATAGCACATTCGAAGCTTAAAACTCAAACAAGGAAGAAAAGTGGGACTGCAGCTGTAATGAAGAACAGTGGTCAGTTTACAGTTTTTACAAACCAGTGATGGTCAGCTGTAAGATCTGACTGGTCTGACAGCATCATTTGAACGCTTGTGATCAGGATCCTTTTAACTCTATCCACTGAACAGAGCCCAGCCCTCCTGCCAATTTCCCATCAACTCCCTCACACAGTTCTATTACAAGTCACTGCCCTCAACTGGCCCATCTCCCCTCAAGATAACACACAAGATTATTTCTCATTTACTTTTTCTTCCAAATATCAAGTTGGAAGTATGAATATCTCTCTTTACTATTAAATCAATCGTAGTATCTTATTTAGAGAGAAAGTTTAGTAAGTGTAGAAATCAAAATAGTCCTACAAAGCTGAGAAGTGGCTCACCCCTGTAATTTCAGCACTTTTTGCTTGAGCCCAGGAGTTTGAGACCAACCTGGGCAACATTACAAGACCTTGTCTCTATAAAAAAGATCAAAAATTAACTGGGCATGGTAGCATGAGCCTGTAGTCCCAGCTACTTGAGAGACTGAGGCAGAAGGACACATAAGCCCAGGAGCATGAAGCCTCAGTGAGCCCTGATCATACCACTGCACTCCAGCCTGGGCAACAGAGTGAGAACCCCAGCTGGGTGGACTGGCCGGTATTAAATTATCTTTAATTAGTGGTACTTTTCAAGCCTCTTATAGACTCTGTATGATATTTTACATTGTAGTATGTCTTCTCAAGGGGAGAAAGGCAACATAGTGTTCTGTGGGCAGTTTCCAAAACATAGCTGCCACATGTTTAACCTCTTCTCATTCTTCAAGGTTAGATCTTCTCAAACTCTATACTGTATGAGGGAAGACCCTCTAAAACCTGGAATTCATTTCTAAAAAATTGTGTATTTATTCTTACGTGTTTAAACTATAGTCACATTTAAAGGACTCCTCATTTGATGCAATACACCTATCCAGATGCTTTTTCCATTGCTCCAAGCAGTTTTTGAATTCTTCAATTTTGATGTCTTTTAGTGCTTCTGCTGTTTTTTGTTTCACCACACTGGCAGCACGTTTGCCTTTGAGGAGTATTTTCGTCCAGGGAAACAAACAAACATACAAAAAGTCGCTTGCGGGGAGATCAGGTGAATAGGGAGGGGCAGGGAGATCATGCCGTTTTTGGTCAAACATTGCTGAACACTCAGGACAGTGCGGGCAGGTGCACTCGTAAATCACCCATCATGAAATGGGCAAATGCATTGAGAGAATTTCCAAAAAAAAAAAAAAAAAATTCACTGAAGCCGAACACAGCCTCTCACAACAATGCTAGGTGGTCCACTGATGCCAATGAGTTCCTAGAACACTTACCTAGTGGAGGAAGCCTGTACTACAAGGGGCTGGCACTCCAAAAGCTAATTCCAGGTTTTGAAGGTTCCCTCTCATACATGCTAACAGCCAAGGACTCTGACCCGAAGACAGACTGCACATGAACTCAATAGCATGATTATGATTTTATTGTTCATTGATCTATAGCAATGGCCTTACTATCAGCTCAGAACAGAAGGGACAGAATAGTGATAATGTTCCGAGATGGCACATGGGAGAGTCACAGTGCTACACGTAGCCCGGTCCCTCACACTGTGACTTCTCAGTTTCCACAGAAGGCTGCTGTGTGCCTTGGGAAATGATTCCCCAACTAGATCCAAATGGGGTTTTACTTTTTGTTTATTGTTTATTGGTTCATCATCTGTCTCCTCCCCTTAGGATGTAATTAAATAAGAACAGGGAGTTAGTCTGTAACCTCAGTGCCTGGAGAAGCAGCGTCTCATGGTTTGCAGTTTCTAAATATGTTTGAATGAATGAATGGGTTCATCAATGAATGCTGAGACATAGTCCAGGCTCTGCTTTGTTCTTAGAACTGACCCTCAGCTATGGAGTATTTTTTCCAATGAAGAAAATGTGATTCTTCTTCTTGTGCTTGGCTTCATGTTTCTCTCCTGTGCTTTTCTGTCTTATTCCTCTTCATGCACGAGGCCCTTCTGACTGATCCACACCCATGGCTACACTGTCTTGAGCCTGGCTCAAGATGTTCTTCCTGTGGAAGCCCTTGCTGGAATCTTCCATTTCTTCTCTAGTTTTCTTTATCTGTGAATACCTCCTGTTGAGTAATATTTTGCCAACATCTGGATTTACACTCATTCTGTGTTTGCTTAACAAGTTCTTCACATAATTGTGGGTGTTTTTGTTTCATTTATTTATTTATTTTTGAGTCGAGGTCTCACTCTATCACCCAGGCTGGAGTACAGTGGCACGCTCATGTCTCACCGCAGCCTTGACCTCCTGAGCTCAGGCAATCCTCCTGCCTCAACCTCCTGAATAGCTGGGACTACAGATATGTGCCACTATGCCTGGCTAATTTATTTATTTATCTATTTCTCTCTCTCTCTCTCTCTCCACCGCCCCCCTTTCTTTTTGTAAAGATAAGGTCTCACTATGTTGCGTAGGCTGGTCTCAAACTCTTGCCTTGGCCTTCCAAAGTGCTGGAATTACAGGCATGAGCCACCACACCCAGCCCCATTTTAGTGTTTTGTGTTCTCACTTGGACTATTAGTTTTAGGAGGAGAAAACAAAGTGACTTTCTTTTTCCTTTATACATTTCCCCTCTATTCTCACTCCTAGCCAGCAATTGCTAACAGCTGCTCTCAGTGGTCACCGGAAAAATTTGTTGACTCATTGCTAGTGGACAAGCACTGGGTCCATCAGACGGCACAATGCAATGACAAAACTAAACCCGTGGCATTGGCTGTCACCTTTCTTGCTGGCATTCCTGTGGTGGTGGGGGGATTGCATGGCTTGGGGATTAGTAATAGGATACAGAGCCTTTCACCTATTTAAATCACCAGCTTACATAGAATCCTGTTTGAAATTTGGGTTTCCAATGTGCGACATGGCAGGCTCCTTAGAGAACTGAGTTGGTCTGTGGAAAGACCAACTTTTTTGTTTTTTAGTGTCCTTTAAACTGTGATCACAAAGGAAGTTATCTAAGTTCTTGACTATTTTGTATCTCTAATGACAGCAGGGTAGAAATGATGGGAAAACTCTTAATACTAGGCAACCTAACAAAAACTGTCACCAGCCTTTTACAGCAAGTTTTGGAGACAGTGTAGATTGTGGGCAGATGTACAAAGGTGTCAGACAGACAGTCAGAGGAAAGTTATTAGAATAGACTTAGAGACCTCGAGACAGTGAGAAAGGCACGAGGAGAGTTACTTATCTATACCTCAAATCTAAGTTGTCTAGGACTCAGTTCCAGCTAAGGGCCAGCAACTGTCTACTGGAAATTATTTAAATAACATTCCACTCAGAAATAGAGGAAGGGCCAGATAAAATTTTGACATCCTTTAAGACCAATTTACAGGCCAGGTATGGTGGCTTATACCTGTAATCACAGCACTTTGGGAGGCCGAGACAAGAGAACTGCAGAGTTTGAGACCAGCCTGGGCAACAGAGCGAGACCTTGTCTTTTTCTCAAAAAAAGAGACCAAATTACAGATGTCTCACTTTTCATTTTAGAGAAATTGACTATTTCTTAATAATACTTTGCCATTTAATACTCAATCTTGTTCTAGAAAAGCCGACTAGTGAGATCATTTATTCTCCATGAGTAGCTGATTTACAAAATAATGAGGGTGATCATGTTGTACAATCAGCCTCTTCATTTAAAGCACTGTTTAACCTTGCTGAAGGTCAGGAATGTATTTGATGAAAGCGAGGTATTTTCTCTCCAGATGGACACAAGCCCACTCAGAATTTTGCAGATAGTTTTAGGGAACTTGTGGATCCCTGAAAGTTCTTTCATAATCTGACTAAGAATCACTAGATTAGAGATTTCTAGATGCTTAATACCAAATATATTCCTCAGCTATCAATAATTATTAGTAGACACTACAGATAGGCTAAGTTCAATCCTAAGTTTAGGTTGTGGGAAAAGGGAAAATTTTGTAATCATGTAAATTTTAGAATTTGGCAATAATGAAAATGATGATAATAATAATAACCCCAAATTATCAATTGCCTGGTTTGTTTCAAGCACCATGCAAAGCATTGTGTAGACACTTCCATGTTGCAAGTCTTCGCTCCAATACTATGTTGTAGGCATGATAAAGTCATTGTGTGAAAGTGGAAATTTAGGTATCAAGAGATTAGATGACCCCGCCCAATGTCATAGAGCAAACAAGCAGAGTCTGGACAGAGCAGAGCACTTTCACTGTTAAGGACTTTCAGAAGTTACAAGACAACATCCCACAGTCTGTTGCCTTTGAAAGCAAACACTTTGATCTCACTCTTGACAGCCAGCTCCTGATGACAATAACTTCCAAAAATAAAAAATAGCTTCCAGGGACACATAAATCTTTTTCTTTGGCCCCATGCAATAGGCTTTAGGTGGTCTGAAGTGTCCTGAGGTTGACTTCATTTTGTACTTTTTGTCTGAGAGCCTAAACATCACTGCCCAAACAACAGGATCAACATACCAGTTGGTGCCTGACAAGGGGTCAGGAGGTTGATACAATGTTGCAAGGTACATCGCTGGGGAGTGAACATGAGGACTCTGGTGCCTCTTTGCATCATACTTGCTAAACTACCTCCAATTTATGATCCAAGTTAATGCCTTCCTGTTAAGGGGGTCAATACATTTGTAAAACCCCTCAGAGCTTCCTTTGAAACATGGTAGAACACAGGTTCTCCTTTTCCCTGAACAAGGAGGAATATAACTTTGTTTTCCATAAATTGTTTAGTTGGCTTGCTCCTGCTTACATCCTGGTCTGTCACCCCACCTACACTCACACTCTGTCTTGGGCCTAACAAAACTGAATTGAATTGAAACCATCTCCATAGGTCTTAAGCAGGGCTGGCCTTATGAGTGTGCAGACTGGACAGTTTCCTCAATGGTGCAAGGAAGAGTTCTGCGTCTATAAATGTCACACTGCCCCCAGCACCTGTCACATGCGTATCATCAGTAGGAGAGTCTGTCCTTTGGGGCTTACTGTTCCATTTTCTGGTGTCCCTTTGAAATGCCAATAACACCATACTGGCCCCGTGTAGAACCAGGATTTCTTAGATTAGTTACTGGGGGTGACAGGAGGCTGGGAAGATGGAGAAGGTCTAAGGCTGAGATCTGGTGGGAGGGAATAAGAAAAGGGCGAAACAGTAACATTTGGTTTTCTTCACAGTTTTATATCACACCAGATCAACTAGAAACCATGGGGTTCTTTTTTCTTAATTTTATTTTTTTCTTTTAAAAAATAAAAACATATGTACTTTATTTTTTTCATAGAGACAGGGTCTCACTGTATTGCCTAGGCTGGTCTCAAACTCCTGGCCTCAAGCAATCCTCCTCCCTCAGCCTCCCACGGTGTTAGGATTACAGGCATGAGCCATGACACCCAGTGAAGAACCTAGGGTTCTGAAGGAGGTATAAGTTTCTGTTGTGTCGAATGGGAGAACACTGGTTTTCTGAGGATTTTTCTTCTTACCTTGAAACTGCTGTGGTTCTTGAGTGTTGAGCTCATCTATGGGAGGTTCCAGAAAGATTCATCAGAACTTATCCTACCAGAGGAAGAGCAAGAGTTAAAGGACATTTTAATTTTTTTGGTATTATTAGTAAAATACAGTTGTTTTATAAAAAGTGATGCCAATTCACAGTTTTCTACACTTTGACTGTTAATATGTATAATTTTAATGCTTTAGTCAAATCAATATAAATAAAATTTTGTTATAACTTTGGTTTGTATTTGGTGGCTAAACACTTTTCTTAAGAACAATCTTATAGCACAGAGTGGCAAATCAGATGAATGAATTCATTAGGATGATCCCAGCAACAGAATCAACTAACCCTCCAGATATTTCAGAGAAGGGCATGACTGTTAAGAGTTGGGTTCCACTTCAGAGTCACAGGTAACTGTTACAAGTAAGATGTTACAACAATTCTCTCTTGGTATTTGTTTTTTCTTCTAGAGAGAAATCCTGTGGATGATGGGTAGAACTAGATCTGTTTAAGCAGCGTGTATCTTAAAAGCACAATATGTTCTGCTAATAAATTAAACACACACACACACACACACACACACACACATACACACACACAATCTTAGTCCAGAAACAAATGCTACTTTTATGGTGCCTAAAAGAGATACAATGCAACAATTTAGGAAAAGATATAAAAAGGCAAAATGAGCATACTAGTTTCTAGACACTAAACTGTGATATCTGGCATGGGATGAGAATTCAGTAAGTATTTTCCTAGTAAGTGAAAAACTGAATGAACAAATATATAATATTCTTAAAATTAGCCAAGTAATAGATTAAACTGTTTCCTCTGCAGATCATAGATATATTTGTACCAAATTTCTTTCTGATTTGGACATCACTGATTGATGTTTATTTCTATGTAAAAACACCAACAATGGCACTTGTCATACTAGTTTTGCTTATCTTTAGTTTCACATTACAAAATAGAAATTTTTAGTCTTTATTATTGGTTCCCAAGGTGAACTCAATTGCGACTAAAATGCAAGAAGATGCATAATGTTAGCTTTTGAAAAATGACACTCACAACAGTTTAAGAAGGAAAACTGAGACTGATTTTATAGAGCTAAGGCTTACAAAGCCCTCTCAGGAAAAATGACCTGACAGCTGCCTCTCAGGGCTGAGCAAGCCAGGAACCTTGGAAAACTCAAGAAGAGATGAAATTGTTCAAAATTGTTTCCAAGCAGGTAGAACCTGGTGGGAGAATTTCTTGGCTTGGGAAAGAACAGAAACCTGGACAATTCATCCATTTACCTGAATCATCCAGACAGAGGCTTTATTCTCTAAGTTATTGTATCTACCTGCAGGAGACTAAAAGTTTATTTTCCACTAAATTAGTGAGTAGTGGCTCTTGAGGAAGATAAGGCCAGTTACAGACAAAACAGCTACTTTTGGTGTGCACAATTGGATGTCAGAGTGAGTAAAAAAGTTTTGACTACATTAGTGACAATAACAATAAAAATTAAATATCTCTAGACTGAAAAAAAAATCTTATTCTTATGCACATATAAGTACAGATATATATTCTCTCTAAAAATACTAATTCCTGGCATGGTCTGCTTCATTTGACATGGCACGTGACAAAATTTCCATTGCTCAAGTCAAATCTTTTTCTGTTCAAAATCCATCAAACAATAACGAGTCATGGCATTTAAAAAATATCTTGTTTTGCAATCATACACAGGCCCTTGAGTTTTTTTTTCTGCTGGGGGCAATTGAGTATAGTGGTTCCCTTTTCATTGGTGGTGGTGCTGAAAACACTTGAGATCTGCCGCCTGTCTTAGCTCCTGGTTAGCTGTGTTTGACCTGTCACAAGTAGTTAGTAAACATCAACTGTTATTATTCTCTGAATGAACTTCTCTAGAATGGAAAAAGTAGGATTCTAGTTTTTGACAGTTATATACAGAGGGTACCAAAAAATGTCTACACATTTTAAGAAAGGAAAAAAAAAACTGTACTAAAATTGTAATAATCAATAGGTACCTTTTGATTTCTGCAACTACAAGAGATTCTCTAAGTGGTTACCATCAGTATCTAGACACTTCTGAAAAGTACTTCGAAAAGAGAACATCTCTTAAAATGTGTAGACATTTTTTTGGCACCCCTGGTCTTTCTACTGTTCATCTTTGAACAGGCACTCTGTTGTCGCCACCATCATCATCTCCTTTTTTCTAAGACTCACCAAACTTCCTAGTTAAAGACCATCTGGTAGCCCCACCTGTAAATTCCATTTACATGTCCAACAAGCATTTGACAGCCTGCAAGGTAGTGTTTCTCCCTCTACCTGGCTTCTTTCTTGCCCCTTTCCTCAAGGGGCAGCCTTTGGTCAAGGTTGGTCTCTGAAGGATATGGATATTCCATGTAATGAGTTGTGGGATGCAGGTGATTAGCAAAGATGAAAAAAATGTAGGCATCACTTTTAATCAATGTAATTATAAACACCTACAGCAATTTGAATGATACATTTGCTTGCTTTGATTATAAAATTGCTTGTTGTACTGTCCTGAGGTGTGGATTCTTCACTGACCTGCTGCCGTCAGTGCCTCCTGAAGTTTTTTTGTTTTGTTTTTGAGTCAGAGTCTCACTCTGTCGCCCAGGCTAGAGTGCAGTGGCACGCTCACAGCCACCACAGCCTTGACCTGCTGGGCTCAGGCGATCCTTCCGCCTCAGCCTTCCAGGTAGCTGTGACCACAGGCGTGCAGCATCACACCTGGCTAATTTTTTGATTTATTGCAGAGATGAGGTCTCACTAAGT
>CAUYQG010178158.1:0-12762 GCA_963574415.1 Tarsius wallacei | reverse complement strand
CATGAATTCAGTTCAAAGAGGGGAATTTATATCACTATGAGCACACATCAACAAAATGGGAAGATCACAAGTAAATAGCCTTACAAATCACCTAAGGGAGCTAGAAAGAGAAGACCACCAAAACCCCAACTTTAGCAGAATAAACCAAATCACCAAAATAAGAGCCCAAATACGAGACATAGAAGACAAAAATATCTTAGAAAACAAATTGCTGGCTCTTTGAAAGAATAAACAAGATTGATGGACCCCTAGCCAGAATGACCAAGGAAAAGAGTGAAAAAGTTCAAATAAACACAGAAATACAAAAGATCAAATCACCACTGATCCCGAAGAAATATAGAAGATTATCAGAGATTACTATGTACACCTATGTGGAAACAAACTTGATAACCTAAATGAAATGGAGGACTTTTTGACATCAGCAACCTTCCAAGATGAAACAAGAAGACATTAAGACACTAAATAGATCAATAACAACCCAGGAAATTGACTCTGTCATACGAAAACTACCTTAAAAAAAAAAGCCCTGGACCGGATGGCTTTCCAGCTGAATTCTACAATATGTACAAGGAGGAGCTGGTACCAATCCTATTGAAAGTATTCCAGGCAGTTGAGAAAGATGGAACTCTCCCCAAATCATTTTAAAAAGGTAACATCACACTAATACCAAAACCAGGTAAAGATCAAAAAAAAAAAAAAAAGAGAGAGAGAGAGGACTACAAACCAATATCCATTATGAATATAGATGCAAAAATCCTCAACAGGATTCTAGCAAATTGGATCCAAAAACACATCTCAAAAACTATCCACCATGACCAAGGAGGCTTCAACCCCAGGATGCAGGGTTGGTTCAACATTCGCAAGAGCATAAATGTTTTACAACAAATGTAAAAACAAAAACCACATGATTATATCATTAGATGCAGAAAAAGCTTTTGATAAAATCCAGCATCCCTTCTTGATAAAAACCCTCAAACACCTAGTCATAGAAGGAACATACCCCAAAATAGTAAGTGCCATCTACAATAAACCCACAGCTAACATTGCTAAATGGACAGAAACTGGAAACATTTCCCCTGAAAACTGGAACAAGACATGCTGCCCACTCTCACCCCTCTTGTTCAACATTGTCTTGAAAGTCCTAGCTAGG
Organism: Tarsius wallacei; assembly: GCA_963574415.1. NCBI lineage: Eukaryota > Metazoa > Chordata > Mammalia > Primates > Tarsiidae > Tarsius > Tarsius wallacei. The sequence goes on along the minus strand of CAUYQG010178158.1, from coordinate 11,612 downwards.
GCAATTGGACAAGAGAAGGAAATCCGGGGCATCCAAATAGGAAAACAGGAAGTCAAGTTATCCCTCTTTGCTGAAGATATGATCCTATACCTTGAAAATCCAAGAGAATCTGTCAAAAACCTGCTTGCACTGATAAAAGACTTTGGCAAAGTCTTGGAATACAAAATAAATGTGCAAAAGACAGTTGCATTCCTATACACCAATGGAACAGGATAGAGACTCTGGAAGCAAAGCCTCAATTTCTCAACCAACTCATCTTTGACAAAGCCTCCAACAACAACCACTGGGGAGAGGAGAACCTATTCAGTGAATGGTACTGGGAAAACTGACTGATCAACATGCATAAGATTGAAACAGGACCCCTACCTATCACCACACACAAAAGTTAATTCCAAATGGATCAAAGACCTAAACATAAAACCTCAAACTATAAGAATCTTAGAAAACCCAGGAGTCACCCTTACGGAAATCGGAACTGGCAACCAGAACCCTAAGTGGCCATACCATAAGAAATAAGATAGACAAGTGGACCTTATCAACCTGACAAGTTTCTGCAAAGCAAAAGAAACCATCAAGAAAGCAAGTAGACAGCCCATAGAATGGGAAAAAATATTTTCCCACTGTATATCTGACAAAGGCCTAATATCTAAGATCTACAAGGAACATCCCCGTTACAAAGTGGGCAAAAGACATGAATAAACAGCTCTCAAAAGAAGATATATGGGCAGCCAACAGACACCTTAAAAAGTGCTCAGCCTCACTCATCATCAGAGAAATGCAAATCATAACCACATTGAGATACCACATGACCCCAGTAAGAATGGCCATCATTAATAAAACAAACAACAACAGATATTGGTGAGAATGCGGAGAAAAAAAGAATGCTTCTACACTGATGTTGGGAATGCGAACTAGGGCAACCTCTTTGGAAGACAGTGCTGCAATTCCTAAAGGTACTAGAAATTGACCTTCCATATGACCCAGCAATTCCCCTATTGGCAATATACCTGGAGGATCTCAAATCATTCTACAAAAAGGATACCTGCACATGTAAGTTTGTTGCAGCTCTATTCACAGTAGCAAAAATATGTAACCAACCATTATATCCATTGAAGCTGGACTGGATTTAAAAAATGTAGTACGTACATGGACTGGATTTTAAAAAGTATGACTGAATATTATGCATTCATAAATAAGGATAAACACATGAATTTTGTAGCAAATCGGATGAATTTGGAGTCGATCATACTAAATGATCTATCACAGAAACAAAGAACAGAGTACCATATATTCTCACTCATAAGCAGACCTTGAACAATTATAATACTATAAGAAAAGGATTGGCAATAGTGTGAAACTGCCAGGGTAGGGGGGATGGGGATTGGCAGTTGAGGGAAACTGCTAGGGGAGGGAGGGTCCCACCTCATCAACAAGGGTATCTGCATAATGAACATTTGTATACCTAACCGTGAATTGTACCCCACATCTTTAAAATAAAACAAAATTAATTTTTTTTTAAAAAGTGTTTCCTCTATGTTTTCACCTAATAGTTTCATGGTTTCAGATTTTACATTTAAGTCTTTTATCCATTTTGAGTTGAGTTTTATATACGGTGAGAGGAAGGGGTCTAGTCTTTTTCTTCTGAATGTAGATATCCAATTTTCCCAGTACCATTAGTTGGTGATATTCTTTTTCTCAATAAGTGTTCTTTGCATTTTTATCTAAAATCAGTTAACTGTAGTTATGTGAACTTATTTCTGGGTTCTCTGTTTTGCTCCAGTGGTCTATGTATCTGTTTTTATGCCAGCACCATGCTGCTTTGGATGTTACAGCTTTGTGGTATATTTTAACATCACATAGTGGAATGCCTCCCATTTTATTCTTTCTACTCAGGATTACTTTAGTTATCTGAAGTCTTTTATGGTTCCATGTAAATTTTAGGATTGCTTTTTCTATTTCTATGAAGTCATTGATATTTTGATAAGAATTACATTAATTCTGTGTATTGCTTTGGATAGTATGGCCATTTTTTTTAGATTGAAAATATTGCTTATTTAGAAAGTAAATTAGAAAGAAATAGAGAGACAGAGGAGATTCACCTCCCCAAGATAGGGAAGGGGGCCAAAGTCAGGAGAAATAGCCTGGCCATAGCTCAAAGAGCCACAATGCCACATCAGAGTTTAACAAAGCAATGGCCTGGCCATTTTAATAACAGCAGTTCCTCAGCTCTATGAACACAGGATGTCTTTTCATTTATTTATGTTTTCTTCTATTTCTTTCATCACAGTTTTATAAAGTGTTGAGTTCTTACACTTCCTTGTTTAACTTTATTCCTAGATATAATTTTTGCAGTTATTGCAAATTAAATTGTTTTCTTGACTTCTTCAAACAGTGTATAGAAATGTCACTGATTTTTATAGTTGATTTTATAACCTACAACTTTAATGAAATTGTTTATTATTTCTAACAGATTCTTAGTGGAGTCACTAGGGTTTTCTAATATGAGATTATCTTATTCACTAACAGGGACAATTTGACCTCTTCCTTTCCAATTTGGATGCCTTTTATTACTTTATCTTGCCTAACTGGAAGTCTGGCTAGGACTTCTAATACTGTGTTGAGCAGAAGTGTTATAACTAGGCATCTTTGTTTTGTTCTTGATCTTAAAGGGAAAAATTTCAACTTTTCCCTGTTTAGTATAATGTCAGCAGTTGATTTCTTATATATGTACAGGCTTTATGGTTTTCAGGTACATATTTTGTAAACCTAATTGGTTGAGAGTTTTCATTATAATGAGATGTTGTATTTTGTCAAATGCATTTTTTTGATCTATTGAAATGATCATATGCTTTTTGTCTTTCTGTTAATGTGCTATATCCATTACTGATTTATGTGTGCTAAATCATCTTTGCATTCTTGGAATAAATACCACTTGATCATAGTATTCAATGTGCTGTTACTCAGTTTGTTAGTATGCTGTTAAGGATTTTTGCTTTAAAAAGGGATATTGGTCTGTAGTTTTCTGTTTTTGCTTTTCGTTGTCTGGTTTTGGAATCAGTGTAATGCTGGCCTTGCAAAATTGCCTTAGTAGTATGTCATCTACTTCATTTTCTGGAGTAGTTTGAAACGAATTAATATTAGTTCTTTAAATTCAGTAGTGAAGTCTTTAAGTTCTTGGCTTTTCTATGGTGGAAGTTTTTTTATTATAGATTTTTTTTTTACTTATTATTGATCTACATTTTCTATATCTTCATAGTTTTATTTTGCTAGGTTGTATGCATTCAGGAATTTATCCATTTCTTCTACTTTCTCATATTCGTTGCCTATAGTTTTTCACAATAGTCTTGTATGATCCTTTCTATTTCTGTGGAATCAATTATAATATATACTTTTTCATCTCTTTTTATTCATTTGAGTCTTTTTCTTAGTCTAGCTAAAGACTGCCATTTTTTCTTTCTCTCAATTTTATCTTTCAAAAAAAAACTGTTTCTTTGATCTTTTGAATTTTTTTAGTCTTTATGTTATTTATTTTTGCTATGAGCTATATTATTTTCTTCTACCAATTTTGGGTTTAATTTCTTCTTGTTTTTTAATTCCCTGAGGTGCATCATTATTTTGTGTATTACAATTATTTCTAATTTTTTTTATGTGGGGTTTATGGCTATAAACTTCCACCTTATAACTTCTTTTGCTGTGTCCCAGCCAAAAAAAAAAAAAAAATGGTTACAATGTATTTTCATTCTTGTTTGTCTCAAAAACAATTTTTTAAATTTGCTTTTTAATGTATTCATTGATCCATTGGTTGTTTAGAAGTGTGTATTTTCTTTCATATATTTGCAAAGTTTCCACAGTTTTTTTTGTTATTGATTTCTAATTTTATACCATGTAGTCTAAAATGATACTTGACATAATCTCAATTTCTTAAATTTGTTAATAATTATTTTGCAGCCTAATATATAATCTATCCTAGAGAATGTTCCATGTGCAATTTTTTAAAAATGTCTTTTCTACAGCCTCTGAGTGGAATGTTCTATAAAATTTGTTAGATACATTTGGGTGGTCTATGGTGCAGTTTAAGTCTAATGTTTCTTTATTTGATTTTTGTCTAGATATTCTGTCCATTGTTGAAAGCAGGATGTTGAATTTTCCTACTGTTACTGTATTGCAGTCTATTTCTCCCATTAGGTCTAATATTATTTTCTGAGTTCTCCAGTGTTGGGTGCACACATATTTCCAATTGTTATATTTTCTTGTTAAATTGATACCTTTATTATTAGATTAATTTATTTGTCTCTTTTGACAGTTGTTTATTTTGTCTGATATAAGTATGATTACTCTTGCTCACTTTTGGTTTCCATTTGTATGGAGTATCTTCTTCCATTCTTTCACTTTCAGTCCATCGTTTTTTTTTTAACAATGAGGTGAGTAAGCAGCATATCAGTGGATTCTTTTTGTTTTTCAGATCTATTTAGCCACTTTATATCTTTTAACTGGAAAATGTAATACATTCACATTTACTGATAGATTAGGTGTTTTGCAGATCCTTTTACTTTTCTTCTTCTTTTGCTGTTTACCTCTGTGGTTTGGTGCTTTTCTGCTGTGCTAAGCTTTGTTTCCTTTCTCCTTTTCATTTGTATATCTACTATAATTTTTCCTTTGAGATTACCATGGGGCTAACATAAAAATGCTGGTAGTTATAATAGACTATTTTAAGCTAATAACAACTTAATTTTGTTTGCATAAAAATAGTCTAGACTATTTTACTCTTCCTTCAATATTTATATTTTTGTTTCCTTAATTTACTTCTTTATCTATTATGTCTTCTTTAGCCACTAATTGTAGCTGTTTTTTTTTTTAATTTTACTATTATTACTTTATATCTTTATATTAAAGGACTGAGAGATTTATACAGCACCATTACATCACGGGGATATTGTGAGTTTCATTTAAGAATATACCTCTACCAGTCAGTTATACTTTTACATGTTTTCATGAGAATAATTTTCATCCTTTTGCTGCAAGTTTTAGCACTCCATTAAGCATTTCTTATAAGTTTATTCTAGTGGTTCTAAATTCCCTTACATTTTCCTTGTCTTGGAAAGTAAAGTATTTTTTACTCCCTTTTTTTTCTTTCATCACTTTGAATATATCTTCTCAATCTTTCCTGGCCTATAAAGATTCTGCTGAAAAATATGCTTATAGTCTTATGAGCATTCCCTTATATGACTTGATGCTTTTCTCTTGCACATTTCAGAATTCCCTCCTTGTCTTTTACTTTTGACGGCTTGATTATAATGTGCCTCAGAGAGATTCTTTAGGTTTAAATCTAAACGGGGACCTTTGAACTCCCGGAATCCGGCTGTCTATAACTTTCCCAATATTTGCAAAGTTTTTAGTTATTATTTTGGTAAATGGGTTTTTTATGCCTTTCTCTTTCTCTTTCCCCTCTTTAATGCTTACAAGGTAAAATTTTGCTCATTAGTGTTGTCCCATAAATTCCATAGGCTTTCTTAATACTTTTAAATTCTTATTTCTTTCTTTTCCCCTTTGAGTTATTTCTAAAGACTTGTCTTCAAGTTCAGAAAATCTTTTTCTGCATTATCTAGTCTTTTTTGAAGCTTTCTTTTTTAATTTTAAAGTTGTGGGGTACAAGTCAGGATTGGGTTCATAAGTTGTTTAGGTACAGGTGAGGTTTTGGGTCTCCCATTGGACCTCACTTCACCTGGATTAGGATCAGGCTTCCTTACTGATGTAATGTGTCTTTCCCCAGCAGTGTCCCAATACTGCCAGTATCTTTTTTGTAATAATATGATTGATGTTCAGGGTCCACTTATGAGTGAGAACATGTGGTACTCAGTTCTTTGTTTCTGTGCTAGATCACTGAGTATGATAGACTCCATGTATTCAAGTTGCTGCAAAGTCCATAATTTTGTCCTTCTTTACGGCTATTTAATATTCTATTGTGTATATATACCACTCTTTTTTACCCAGTGCAGTTTCAATGGGCAGCACGTTTGGTTCCATGTTTTTGCTAATGTGAATAGTTCTGCAATAAACATGCGTGCACAGGTATTTTTTTTTTTTTTTTTTTTGTAGAATGATTTGAGGTCCTCTGGATATATTCCCAGAAAGGGGATTGCTGGGTCATATGGAAGGTCAATTTCTAGTTCTTTTAGAAATTTCTGTGCTGTTTTCCATAGATAGTGAATTAGTTTGCACTCCCATCAACTGTACAGAAACATTTCCTTTTCTCTGCATCCTAGCCAACATCTGTTGTTGTTTTCTGTTTTATTATTGATGGTCATTCTTACTTGGGTTAGGTGGTATCGCAATGTGGTGTGGATTTGCATTTATCTAATGATTAGTGAGGCTGAGCGTTTTTTCATGTGTCTGTTGGTTGCTCATATATTTTCTTTTGAGAAGTGTCTATCCATGTCTTTTGCCCATTTTTTAATGGGACTGTTTGTTTATTTTTTTTCTTTCAGCATGTTTGAGTTCTTTATAGATCCTGGATGTTAGGCCTTTGTCAAATATACAGTCAGCAAATATTTTTCCCATTCTGTGCATTGTCTTCCCACTCTCTTGATGGTTACTTTCACTTTGCAGAAGCTTTTCAGTTTGATGAGCTTTCAATTGTATTTTTTTTTCAGTAATTGAATTCTTCAGCTCCAAGATTTCAATTTGGTTCATTTTTATGATATATGTATATATATGCTTCAAATTTCTCATTCAGATCATATATTGTTTTCCTACTTTTATTGAATTTTTTCGGTTCTCTTGCATCTCACTGAGTTTCCTTAAGATCTATAATTTGAATTCCTTTTCAGGTATTTCATAAGTGTCTTTTTCTTTGGGCTCTGTCACTGAAGACTAATTTTATTCATTTGGAGGGATTATTTTTCATTGCTTTTTTTATGTTTCTTGTGTTTCTACATTACTGTTTGCACATCTAGTGAAATAGTTACTTTTTTCCAATTTTATTAAGTAGTTTTCATATGGAGAGACTTTTTCCTGTACATATATATCCTAGGGTGTATGTTGGGTATGGTCATTAGCTTGAGTTCTGGATGGACTCAGCAGCATAGTCACTGTGCAATTTCTTCACCTGGAAACCTTATCAGTAGTGTCTGTGGTTGACTTAACAGCCTACACTGTAAGAGTTTGAGATTAAAGTGGCATGGTTTTGCTAGCAGTGTGGGCACCAAGCTGGTTGTTGAACCAAGCATATATGGGCACATTGAGTTTTCCAGTGAGGCAGTGGCTACTCATGTCAGGCTCAGATGCACATAAACATGCATAATTGTGACTGGATGGCCAGTCATGTGGCAGGGAAGTAGGACTGCCAACAGATTACATGTAAGGCCAGATGCATACAGTTGCAATGTGGCCTCATGGCTCTATGGCAATATGCCTGTTGGGGGGCTACTTCAGGTTTGGCTGCCAGTCTGGGTATAGGTGTGTGCATGCTAAGTGGAATGTCTGGCTGTGCAACACTCATACATACAGGTGAAGCTGCCAGCTGGCTGGTTGGTGGCTTTCCTGCTGTGTAGGTCCACTTGTTCCCTGGGTAGAGGGTGCTACATAGGTTTGGACACTGGGTCTCAGATGTTTGGCCTGGCCTAGATTTCAGGAAACTGGAGTCATCATGCTACAGGCACCTATGTGAATGTTGTGGAATGATAACAGAGCCTCGGGGATAAAGAGAGTTTGTTGCTACTAGCTCCCAGAGTTAGATGCACTCTAGTAATGAGTGTAGTTGCAAATAATGCTGAGCCATAACAACTTTGGTCATGGGCATGGGGAATGCCCAAGGTGGGCCCTTACTTTGAGGAAATTCAGCTGCATGAACTCATGGCCACTTTGCAAACTAGAAATGAAACATGTGAGGACTTGGGGAACTCTCTTATAGCAAGGACTGCTGGCATTTGTGGTGGCAATAGGGACTACTGAGGGTCTCTAGCTTACATTTTCCTTGTGAGAAGTCTCCCCTGACTCTAGCTAATCCTAACAGCGAAGTCAGTGTGACAGAAGCAGAAAGTCTCACTCCCCTTTCTATGGTGCTATCCTGGACTTCTGTGCTCCACAGAGAGTTGTTTATGCATTATTTTGGTCCTGTTCTATTGGATGGATGAGTGCCAAGTGACTCTAGCCAGTCATCTTGTTGACATCTCCTCAGAGACTTCCAGAAATCCAGTTTTCTAATGCTTATTTCATCATATTGAATTTAATTCTTTATTGTAATTCAGTAAGTCATCTGCTTACATGATGTATTATATATAATGAATATATGTATTTTCTTGTCTATGTATTTATATATTATGCTATTGCCAGAAAATAATGAGTCTGATTATTCTCAACTGAAGTTTAAGTATCAGATGAGTTTTAAAAAATATATGCTGCATAGTACATTGAAATAAAACATTTGGAGAATCTGGAGAACACCCCAAAAATAGAAGGCATCTTCTAGAGTGCTGACCAGTGTGAGTTGCCAAAAAGATAATTATCCGTATTGGTATTTGACACTTTTTAATAAGTATTTAATGTAAATGTAAATACATATCAACTACCTTTTGCCTTTATCACAACAATTAACATTGTTTTTACTAAAGAGGCATAAAATAGAGAGCTAGGAAACTACAAGATGGTAGCAACCTAGATGAAATCCTCAAATTCTGTTGTAACATTTCCAGACAGAAATCAGGAATGAGGAATTGAACATTTTAGGCAAGTGAAATGGAATGTTGGTTCCAGGCTCTGAAGTTTTTTCTAGCATTTTTCTTCATCTAACATTTATCTCTGGGTCTTAGCAACCTATGAGTAAATAATGTTTCCTCACCCTGTGAGAATCTCTGAACCCATCTTCAGAATCACTACCAATTGGTATTTTTAAAAGTCCTCAGGGGATGTTCCACATGTGCTCATGCATATACTTCTCTCAGTTATCTCATGAATTCACTGTTCCCCTTTTACTTAATCTGTGTCTTCTGCTGAAGCTTTAAATGATTCTAGAGTAACTTGGAGTCACCAATTGCTCCAGTCAATTCAATGCTCTGAAGACTGTCCATACCCAAATTCTTGAATCAAGGTCTCAGCATATCTTAATTCATTCATGACTATGACTCTCTATAAGAATAACATTAACCACTGTGCTAGGTCAACCTTATGTTCACTGCTATTATGGCACTAACTTTAAATTTCCCTTTAATGCTCTGAAGACTGTCCATAAAGATACGCTTTACCAAAAATCTTAGGTTGAACCTGGTATATAAAAAGTCTTATAAAAGAGTTAGCCACCACAAATGCTACTATTACTATTGTTACAACTACTACTTAAAATGCCTGAACATTTTGGTTTAGCCTATGCTCAAGTAATTATTATCCAATTGGAGTTTTAACAGTGACCCCATGTAATACATAAAAATTTTCTTTCCCATTTCTCACACTGAACTCTTAACAACACACCGAACTCAAACAAGAGTTATAAAATAGTATAAATGTTTTGTTCCTCTTTTTCAGAAATGATATACTTCTTTTATATGTCTACTATGTCCTTTCTTAAAGGTTGTGATTTGTTGGAATAATTTTAACAATGACTTGCATGATACATATTTTGAAATATACTTCACCATCTTTCTCTTCCAAGTCTGAAAGGCAATATTAAGATCAAGTTTGTGTGTATCATGTCTATTCCTTCAAAATGAGTAATTTTTTTTTTTTTGAGTTGGAGTCTCACTCTGTCGCCCAGACTGGAGTGCAGTGCAGTGGCCGCTCCCGGCCACCGCAGCCTCGACCTGCTGGGCTCTGGCGATCCTTCCACCTCAGGCTTCCAAGTAGCTGGAATTACAGGCGTGTGCTACCATGCCCGGCTAATTTTTTGATGTATTGTAGAGATGAGGTCTCGCTTGCCCAGGCGGGTCTTGAACCTGCGGGCTCAGGCAATCCACTCACCTCAGCCTCCCAAAGGCGCGGGATTACAGGCTGAGCCACCGAGCCCGGCTTAAAATGAGTAATTTTTAAGAGCACTAAGTCCCATGGAAAGAAACCATGAGCAAGTCTCATCCCATCAGTGCTATGGAAATAACTGAAAATGTCAGATGATCACACTATTACATAAGAAACTTGAACTCAGTATTTTTCTTTTAAATTAATATTGAAATTGATACCCAAATTCTTGAATCAAGGTCTCAGCATATCTTAATTCATTCATGACTATGGCATTCTATAAGAATAACATTAACCACTGTGCTAGGTCAACCTTATGCTCACTGCTGTCAAGACACTGACTTTCATGTTTTTGAATACACTCTCCGCAGTGTACATTTTCCTGGAAAATAATTACAAAGTTTTACATTCCATTTGAATTAGAGTCTTGCCACAAAGCAAGCTCTTCTGTTTATAAGTTGCTTGAAAAAGAAATCTAGAGAAAGGTAAGCATTAAAATTGTAACCATAAAAAATGACAAATTAATTTACAAATAAAGTTTAGCTATTAGACTAGCATATGTATTTTAGAAAATTGAACCTTCATGGTTATTAAATAATATTTAATAATCTGACGTAAGATGTGCCAAACGAGTTTCCAGGCCAGTGGATTACAAAACAAGGCAGGAGTTGCAATCTTAATATCAGACAAAATAATAAGCTATCAAAAATTTAAAAAGTTACAAACAGACACTACATAATGATAAAAGGTTCAATTCATCAATAAGAAATATCCAACCTAAACATATATGCAACCAATACAGGAGCACCAGCATTTATAAAAAGCTATTTAATAAACTGAAAAAAGATATTGACTCTAACACTATTATAGCAGGGGACTTAAATACCCCACTGACGGCTCTAGATCGATCATCTAGGCAAAAAATCAACAAGGAGATCAAGAACCTAAACTTGACACTTGACCAAATGGACTTAGTAGGTACCTACAGATTTTTCAACCCAACAACCACAGAGGAAACATTCTACTCATTACCACATGGAACATACTCCAAGATTGATCACATTCTTGGCCATAAATCAAGCATAAACAAATTCCACAAGCTTGAAATCTTGCCATGCACATTCATAGACCACAGTGGAATAAAAATAAATATTAAAACCAACAATATTTTCCCAAAGCCCACAAAGACATGGACACTAAACAGCATGATGCTGAACAACGACTGGGTCAAAGAAGAAATTGAAAGATTCCTGGAAACAAATGAAAATGAAGAAACATCTTACCAAAACCTCTGGGATGCCATGGAATCAGTTTTAAGAAGGGAATTCATATCTCTACGAGCACACATTAAGAAAATGGAAAGATCACAAGTAGAGAGCCTAACAAATCACCTAAAGGAGCTAGAAAGACTCCAAACCACCAAAACCCCAACTTTAGCAGAAGAATCCAAATCACAAAAATAAGAGCCCAAATACAAGACATAGAGGACAAAAATATCATAGAAAACATCAACAGAACAAAAAGTTGGTTCTTTGAAAGAATTAACAAGATTGATGGGCCCCTAGCCAGAATGACCAAGAAAAAGAGAGAAAAAGCCCAAATAAACACAATCAGAAATACAAAAGATCAAATCACAACTGACCCCAAAGAAATAAAAAGATTATCAGAGA
>CAUYQG010178153.1:0-24082 GCA_963574415.1 Tarsius wallacei | reverse complement strand
TCCTTCTTTTTAGAACATTTAATGTCTGCAGCAGGCCCTTAAAGTGAGAAATCTGATATGTTTTTTTTTAAAGCCCTTTTGGAGACATGAATAGACACTTCTCAAAAGAAGATACACGGGCAGCCAACAGACACATGAAAAGGTGCTCAACCTCACTAATCATCAGAGAAATGCAAATCAAAACCACACTGAGATACCACCTAACCCCAGGAAGAATGGTCATCATTAATAAAACAAACAACAACGGATGCTGGCGAGGATACAGAGGAAAAGGAGCACTTTGACACTGCTGATGGGAATGCAAACTAGTGCAAACTCTCTAGAAGTCAGTGTGGCACTTTCTGAAATTAGAAATTGACCTTCCATATGACCCAGCAATTCCCCTCTTGGGAATATACCCAGAGGAACTCAAATCATTCTACAAAAAAGATACCTTCACATGTATGTTTGTTGCAGTTCTATCCACAATAGCAAAAATATGGAACCAACCATGTTGCCCATCGAAGCTGGATTAAAAAAAATATGGTCATATACACAATGGAATATTATGCAGTCATAAAGAAAGACAAACATATGGACTTCGCAGCAACTTGGATGAATTTGGAGTCAATCATACTCAGTGATCTATCACAGAAACAAAGAACAGAGTACTCATAAGCAGACCTTGAACAATTATAATACTCTAAGAAAGGGATTGACAGTAGTGGGAAACTCTCAGGGGAGAAGGGTGGGATTGGCAGTTGAGGGAAACTGCTAGGGGAGGGAGGGGTATACCTCATCAATAAGGGTACCTGCATAATCAACGTTTGTATACCTAACCCTGAATTGTACCCGGCATCTTTATAATAAAAAATAGTAAATAAATAAATAAATAAAATCTACACATAAACAAACAAAAAAAAAGGAAGCAGCTGAGAAAATTTTATGTCCCCCAATGAGAAAGGAAAGTACAGCACTGAGATGCCCTTCAGAGCTGTCTCCCTGCAAAGATTTATCTTTGCATTAAGAACTATTCTTTCTCTCTTAAAGACAAGTTATCAGACTGGCAACTATGTTAAGGGTGACATTAATGACATTCCTATTATCATTGCTCACACTTATTTTTCATCCCTCTTGTGCGATGAAGGTGCTTAGGTTTGTTTCTCTAATCAACATCTGAAAAAATTGGGACTCCAAAAGAGGAAACAGTCTGACTGAGTCTGTGAGGAAGTAACTGACAATTTTGTCACTCTGATTCCATCACTAAGTCTCTCCTTACTACATCATCCTAATTAGTAAACGTGAGTAAATTATCTCCTCTCCTCTTATTTCAATGTCATAGAAGGAGCCAAGAAAGAAACTTAACATTTTCGATTCTCTGTCTAAATATTTTATCGACAAACCATACTGTATCCACATGCCTGAGTAAACACTAGGACAGAAAGGGAAAAAATAATTCTCAAGAAGGGCGGGAGAGGCATAGAAAAAAGCAGCTCATTTTTGCCATCTTTAAGGAAAGGGAACAATGACATCAATTCATTAGGCAGTAAAATCTCCAAGAACTATGGTATTGATTGTTCAACTCTGTTTTCCATTTGGACTTGTCTGTCACTGGCAATTTAGCACAGAAACTACACACAAAACATGAACTAGGGGTGAAGGAGTGTGATACAGAACTGTCAGAGACCCACACAGCCCCAAATATTCAACCCTGTTCTTCATTTCTGGTTCATGGAAAGAAACTGGCTGGGTGTGTTGGCTCCCCTGGAATTTGTTGACCCTTTTGCCAGCAGTGATATGAACCTATTCCTAATTTACCTTCTTGGACAAATCTGGAAACTTCTACCACATGCTCCATGTCCTGGAAGAACTGAGCACATATTGTACCCATACAAAAGTTATTCTAGCAAGTTTTCATCAGTGGGTATAACTAAACAGTGGGAGTAATAATCTGGAATTTAAGAAATAGAGCACCAAGACTCATATAGGATAGATAGGTGGAAAGTATGTGACTAAAAAACAAAAAAAAACCCTCCTAATCATTAATCTGTAAAATGGGAATATTAATATTGATATCATAAAACCAAAGGGAGAAGCGAATGAAAAAATATATATATATATACACACACACAATGGGAGACTCCCCCCAAAACTGGAATTTATTTATAAAATCTTGTGTTTATTCTTACATGTCTAAACTTTAGTCTTCTTCAAAGTACTCTCCATTTGATGCAATACACCTATAGAGACACTTTTTCCAAAGCTCAAAACAGTTTTTGAACTTGTCGATTTTGATGCCTTTTAGTACTTCTGCCGTTTTTTGCTGTTGTTGTTTCACTTCTTCCACATGGGCTAACCTTTCCCATTGAAGACTTTTTCCATCCAAGCAAACAAAAAGGTCGTTCACGGTGAGATCGGGTGAATAGGGAGAGTGGGGCACAAGGGTCATGGCCTTTCTGTTCAAAAACTGCTGAACACTCAGTGCAGTGTGGGCAGGGGCATTGTCATGGTAGAAGAACCAGTCACCTGTTGCTACTTGAGACATCTCTTCCACAAATTGTGATGCAACCTTCTCAAAACTGCCAGATAAAAACTTTGGTTCACCGTTTGATACAGAAGAACAAATTCCAAATGAACTACAAAGGGCCTACCCTTCCACAGGTAATTCCAGTTTTTTGAGGTGTATATACATTCTACACACACACACACACCTAGTGTGAAGTGGGTGCCCCTCCCCTATCTGACATAGTCCAATCCAGTGGTATAGCCAGAGACTGCACTCTAGGAAGTTAACATTAACATCTGAATTGTCCTTACTTTAATAGATCCTATGACAGGTGGAGCCAGAGGCAACCACAGAATTTTATTTTGCACAACTTTCTGTTCTTAGTGTCTGTCAACCTTGCTCAAGGAACACATCACCTTTCTCTTCTCTTCCAATCCCTGCTAACAAATCTACTCTCTTACATTTCCTTAATCAATGCTTAAATCATAGAATCAAGAAATTTAAAATCAGAAATTAATCTAACAATGAAATTGAGATTATCCCTTCTCTGGGCATTTGGTTGCCAATGTGAATCTAAAAAGTGGCATTCTTGGAAGAAGAAGTTTGGTATTAGTCCCTGGAATGGTAAAAAGCTTATGATTTTATATTTGGAGGGAATGGTATTAAAGAAAGGACAGGGGTGTTAAGGGGCTTTGAAATCACCATTATCACTCACATCATTTCCTTAAAGTTACCCTTCGTTGGTTTTATTGCTATAACTAATAAATTCTCTCAACTAAAACACATCAACTTTCTTAACAACCATAGAGGCGGACAGGTCCTGATACATCCTGTCTCTTCTCATTCCCCAAGACTCTCCACTGAAACAGCTCCCCCAAGGGCCACCAGAGACCCTAGTCTTATATTATTAGGTCAAGAGATCAATTTCCAGTTTTACCTCATCTGACTTCTCAGTATTAATATTTCCACTGTTTTGAAAATCGCCTTTTCCCTGAAATTCCCTCTTCTCTAGTTTTCTCATGCCTCTCTGAGGCCCCTTCTCCACCCAGCCATTAAATAGTGCAATTCATCAAAGCTTTGGAATAGTTTTTCTCTCTCTTTTAAAACTCTTTTCTAAGTAATATCCATATGTATTTCTGTGCCCACTTATATACAAATACATTTAAATTTATGCCTAAGGCTCAGATCTCTCCTCTGATCTCCAGTCTCACACATTCAACAGCCTGCCTCCTGTCCCTGCTTGGATGTCTTAAAGACTGCAACCCCAAAATGTCCATTGGAACTCTCCATGTTCTTCAACAAGTCTTGAGGTCTAAATGTCACAGGAACTCCCACTATTGCACTGAAGTAGTATTTTTGACCTCTTGATCCCATCCCTTTTACCTTCCATATCCTAAGAGTAGCCAAACCCTATAGATTATTTTCTTCCAAATATCTCTTGGACTTGTTCTGCATTTCTATCTTGAATGCCATTTTGGACTATAGTAGTCAATAACCTTCTAGCCAGTCTCATTGAAGTCATTCCAATTCTTGTCTTCTTCCAATTTATTCTCCACAATAATGCCAAAGCTGTGGGCTAAAAGGCAAATATAATTGGCATTCCCATTTAAGACACTTAAATGGCGCCTGTGCTCTTAGGCTGATGACCACAGTTTCTAGCAAGACTCTCTGAAGCCTCTGGGGAGGAATCCATCTCTGCCTCTTCCAATTTCTGTTGGCTCCCTGGCATTTCTTGTAGATGCATCACTCCATAACTTTCAAGGCCAAGAGCTCTCTGCTATCTAGTGCTCTGATTTCATCTCCACCTGCTCCAGTCATGCTTACTTTTATGTTTCTAAAAACACCATGCTCAATCCCACCACAGAACCTGTGTTTATACTCTCCCCCTGCCTAGAAAATACCTATCATCTCTCCACAGCCCCTTGCCCACTTTATTAATTCCCTGGGACTGCCATACAAATTACTACAAACTTGGAGGTTTAATAAAATTGACGTTTATCTCAAATTCTGAATGTCATAAATCTGAAATTAAGGTGATTGTGGCCCTCTCGAAGGCTCTAGGGGAGAATCTGTCTTGGCCTCTTCCAGTTTCTGATGGTTCCTTGGAAATTCTTGACTTGTAGTTGCATAAGTCCAATCTCTGCTTCCATCTTTACATGGCCTTCTTTCTCTTTTGTTTGTGTCTATCCTCTTTTCTGTGATGTTTCCTATTCTTACAAGGGCAATTTTCATTGGATTTAGGGCTCATCCTTTTCATTCAGGTTGATCTTCAGCTCCCTAACTTAATTCCATCTGCAAAGACTCTTTTTACACATAAAGTCACATAAGGCTTGGGACTTAAACATATCTTTTTGTGGGCCACAATTGAACCGTTTACATGTACCTAAATCCAATTTATCCTTCAGATCTCAACCCAATTATTATTTCCTCAGAGCAGTCATTCCTTCCCTGAATAAACTCATACTTCTGAAGAAGCACATACTTCTTTGTGGTCTGCTAGCCACATCCTACAGCAGCAAAGCAGAGTTTCCTACTACATAATTCCATGTGGATTCACAGTGCCATGTGCACACACACACACACAAATTCAAGGAAACACGTGTATACAGAGTTAAACCCAATCCCCATAGAATTCTGGGAAGTTTTATTCCCATGTTCCTTCTCACCCATACAACCCTAAATCTGGGGTACATGCAGGGTGAACATGGCTGGTGTCCATGGAGTATGTGAGTGGGTATGAGTATGTCCCAGTCTGGACTGAGGACCACCCTGATTATTAAAAAGCTAACTGTTCAAAAAGTGGCTCCATTTGTACAATAATATTCCAGTTTATAAAGTATTTTTATTTGAGTAAGTGGTGTCTTTTTGTCTTAGTCCATTTGTGCTGCTATAATAAAATCTCACAGACTGGGTAATTCACAAACAAGAAAAATTCATTCTCACGGTTTTGGAGATTGGGAAGCCCAAGATCAAGGTGCCAGCATCTGGTGTGGATAATCCTATTCCATCCTCACAGGGTGGAGGGAGGAAGGGAAAAAGAGTGAGCCCAATTTCTCAGGTTCTTTTTAGAGCAGCATTGATTCATTCATGAGGGCAAAGTCTTCATGACTTAAACACCTCTTTTTTTTTTTTTTGAGTTGGAGTCTCACTCTGTCACTCAGACTGGAGTGCAGTGGCTGCTCCCGGCCACTGCAGCCTCGACCTGCTGGGCTCTGGCGATCCTTCCGCCTCAGCCTCCCAAGTAGCCGGAACTACAGGCATGCACTACCACACCCGGCTAATTTTCTTTTGATTTGTTGTAGAGATGAGGTCTCGCCAAGTTGCCCAGGCGGGTCTCAAACCTGTGGGCTCAGGCAATCCACTCACCTCGGCCTCCCAAAGCGCTGGAATTATAGGCTGAGCCACCGAGCCCGGCCTAAATACCTCTTAAAAGGCCCCATTTCTCACTACTGTTGCACTGGGGACCCTGTTCCCAACACATGAGTTTTGAGGGATACATTCAGGCCACAGCACATGGTGTAAGTGAGTTGTCAGTGTTTCTACCAAATATAACCACTTCCCTCCATTACCATTGCTACAACAACTATCCTAGATGCCATTAGCCTTGTCTAAAATGTCGCATTGGCTGCCTGTTTCTCTGTGTCCACACTTGCCTGTTTACAGTCAACTATTTATTATTATTTTTTTATTTTAAAGATGTGGAGCACAATTCAGAATTGGGTATACAAGTGGTCATCATACAAGTAAAGTTTGGACCTCCCTTTGGTCCCCACTTTGCCTGGTTGGAGATCAGGTACTCTTATTGATGGCATGTGCCCCCTCTCCCTCCTCTGGCAGTGTCCAATTACTGGACAATCAACTCTTTTATATGCAACATTCAGAATGATCTTTTTTGTTCCAAATCAAGTCACTTAAAACTCCTGTCATTCCTTTTGCTCAAAACACTTCATTGCCTTTCCACCAGACCTAGAATATTATCCAAACTCCACACTGTGACCTACTTCCTTTTAAATTGTCAGAGTCCCCCATCCCATACCATTCTCTCCTCTTACTCCAACCTGCTGCAGTGCCACTTTTATTTATTCCTTGAACATACCAAGCTGCCTCTCATCTTAGAGTCTTGTGTGTCTGACTCCTTATCATGAGTTTCAAAGATTAAAAAGATGCTCCTATCTTATCTAAACTAGACTCCTCAAATCACTACAACATTTATTATACTTTTCATATCAATGATCATTATTTAAATTTTTCTCATTATTTCTTTTCTTTTCTTTTCTTTTTGAGTTGGAGTCTCACTCTATCACCCAGACTGGAGTACAGTGGCATGCTCCCAGTCACCGCAGCCTCGACCTGCTGGGCTCCAGTGATCCTTCCGCCTCAGCCTTCCAAGTAGCTGGAACTACAGGCACGCGCTACCACGCCCGGCTAATTTTTTTGATTTATTGTAGAGACGAAGTCTCACCAAGTTGCCTGGGCAGGTCTTGAACCCGTGGGCTCAGGCAATCGTCTCACCTCGGCCTCCCAAAGTGCTGGGACTACAGGCTGAGCCACCAAGCCTGGCCTCATTATTTATTTTCTATAGCCCCTGAGAAAAACACAAAGCTTCATGAGACAGAGCTGGTGCGAAATACGTATTTAATGAACACACAAATGTTTGGTTCCACTAACCCTGCTGTAAATACAGCTTGCAGACTTAGGCAAACAGTTTATCACATGCAGGAATGGACCATAAAGATGTTCATCTACCTATTCTTTCAAAGTTTTGTTTCCTGTTGTTCCCCTTCTCTTTGTTCAACAGTGAAAGGCTCTTCCTGACACTTTAAGTTGTTTTGTGTCTTGGGCTCTTGTATCCACTCCATTGTCCTACAGCCTTGGGACCATTTTGTTTTTGTTGCTCTAAACCACATTTGCAAGGTCCAGAATGAGATGAACTCTCCCTTCTCCTGTGGCAAAGGCATAAAGATATTCATATTACCCATCCATTTCTACTGGAAAATGTCTTTTTGTAGTCTGATTTGAGTCAGAGTTACTTAACCTCTCAGGTCCTTAATTCTCAACCAATCTACAGATTTAACTTCATGCCTCTTTCCCAATGCAGAAGAATTTGTCTTACTCATCTTTGTAGCCACAGGTGTACCATAAAAATTAGCACATAGTAGGTGTTCTCCAATATTTACTGAGAAAACTGAATAAATATATGCCTCAAAAAGTTATTAAACTAGAGAGAAACTAAAAAAAAAAAAAAGTCCCCTCTTATGGGGGGAAAATAACTCTCTTAGTTGGAATGAGATTTACTGAGTCAAAATATATAAAACCAGACAGAAAAAGCCCTCCACAAGATCAAAATCATCTCCCAAAAGATGTAATGAATGTTTCCATATTTGAGTCACTTCAAACTATACTGAGCAATCTAAAATATGTAATTATAAAGCCCTATAAAAATAAAAATCTATGTTCCAAGGAAAGACGCTGAACTCCTGATTTGAATCCAAGATGGACCAACTTTCACAGCATGTTAATCTCCTTAAACCTCAGTTTCCACATCTGATAGCACTTACCTGTCTCCCAAGAGCTGTCAGAAAGCTAATGAGCTCCTGTCTGCAGTGCACGTGAAGACCTTTACATGAAAGGTGTTACAGAAGGCCAAAAAATTCATCCTGGCATTTGTTTCGACTGGAAAATTTCCTCAATTATTATAGGAAAAAATTCCATAAATGACTCACCAGATTTTGACCCTTCATACATTTTAAAACCAAAAGATCTTTGAATATAAATCTAACTGTAGATAAAGGTTATAGAAAATTCTGCAGTACGATATAAGGCCAAGGGCTCCAGTAATGGCCTGCCGTAGACACATACGTATATTGTCTCTAACGGCTGTGAAAGGGAGATTGCCTGTTTATTCTCTGCAATGGTTTGCAGGTACAGGGACCAGGGCTTACATCACAACATAATAGCCACCAGCTATCCTGCAGAGTCCATGAATGACACTTCTAGAAACACCCAGTCTCATATTCCAAAGCACATGAACTTGATTAACTCTGTCATTTATATTCTCCACTCCATTTGACTTATGGAAACCAATCTTATCTTTAAAAGAATATTATTATGAGGAAGTTTTTCCAAGTCTTCTTAAACTTCACACTGAAGAAAAAGTGCTGTCATTCTATCCTCTCCCTTTGAGCTTATTTCTCTGGAGAGAAGCAGGCCATAAATCATTGATGCCTATGTACAATAAGAATTTAGCTTTGTTACATTCGAAGTTTAAAAAAAACCAGGTTTTTAAAATCAGCTTTTTCCTATTTGTATTGTAGAAAAATCTGCTTTTGGATTCTTAAAAAAGAATATGTTTTTCTACAGAGCATGCTTGCATAAAATTTTTGCTAATGATGGTAGTAAGATAAAAGAAAAAATAGAATGAACTCCCATTAACAAAAGACTTGGATTCTGCTTCTGCCACACCCCAGTCATGTGATATCTGCCAAATTATCACATAATTTAGTTTTCTCATCTGTTACTTAACAGAGTTGTCTTGAAGAAGTTTAAGTAAGATAATGCATTGGAAAGCATTTGCAAAGTATAACATAAAATTTAAAAATAAGGTATTACAGGCACCATTAATACTACTAACATTGGCCAGGCCTGGCTCATGCTTGTAATCTCAGTTCTTTGGGAGGCCTAGGTGAGAGGATCACTCTGGGCCAGGAGTTCAAGACCAGCCTGGGCAATGTAGCAAGATGTCGTCTCAAAAACAAAAGCAAAAAATGAAAATATTAGCTAGGCATGGTATTCCCAGCTACTCGGAAGCTGAGGGGTAAGGATCATCTAAGATCAGGAGGTCAAAGCTGTGGTGAGTTATAATCAAACTACTGTACTCCAACCTGGGCAACCCCAACTCAAAAAAAAACCAACAACAATAAAAATACAACTCACATTTATCACATGGTTGGATAGTTATTATTTAGTCTTAATATTTTAGTCAAGAATGTTTTAGCCAATTTATGTCATTTTTAAAGAAGGGAACATTTAAACTACAATCACCCCCATCATATCTTAATTTTTGTATTATTCAGTATTTTTGGTCTATCTTCTTTTTATTCCAAAATTTGGAATTATTGTTTTACTTAGTCAATGATGGCTTGGGTTAACCCAGTTTACTCTATAACTTGATCAAAATTTCATTGATATCTCAGATCTTCTCTTGAAAATTGCTTTTCTTTTGCCACATATATTTCCTGCAGAGCCACAATTCTCCACCTGAATAACATCTGATCCCTGGAGAAGGTGACACAACACAGCTTGCTGCACCCACCACAGTTTCTGGTCCAAGGTCTAGGTTGGGCCTGGAAATGTGCATTTGTTACATCTTCCCAAGTGGAGCTGACATTGCTGGGGACCACACTCTGAAAATCGCTAGAAGGTCATAGAGCGAAAGTGTTGGTCACAAACTCTTAGGTTTTGCTTATCTAAGAATGACTTCATGTGTCTTTCCTCCTGAAGGACAGTTTATACAAATCTAGGTTAATAGGATTTTTTTTCCTTTCTATCTCTCTCTCTCTGTCTTATAAGAAAGTATTATTCCATATCCCCTTGTATTGTTAAGAAGTCCAACATCGCCGGGCTCGGTGGCTCAGCCTGTAATCCTGCGCCTTGGGAGGCTGAGGTGAGTGGATTGCCAGAGCCCGCGGGTTCGAGACCCGCCTGGGCAGGCAAAACCTCATCTCTACAATAAATCAAAAAAAATTAGCTGGGCGTGGTAGCGCGCACCTGTAGTTCCAGCTACTTGGAAGGCTGAGGCGGAAGGATCGCCGGAGCCCAGCAGGTCAAGGCTGCGGTGGCCGGGAGCGGCCACTGCACTCCAGTCTGGGTGACAGTGAGACTCCAACTCAAAAAACAAAACAAACAAACAAAAACAAAAAACAAAAACAAAAACAAAAAGAAGTCCAACATCAATTTAATTGTTTTTTTGTGGGCAAAATTTTTTCTCCTCTTTGGTCAATTTAATTGTCCTTAAGACCTTTTCTTGATAATTAGCCATTTTCTGAGGTGAAGATTTCTCTCTTTCTCTCTCTCTCCCTCTTTCTTCATTTTGCTCTTTCTTCATTTCTTCTTTCTTTGGTGGTGGTTCACTTAATCTGTAGCTGCATGTATTTCATTAGGTCTGAACAATTTTCTGCTATTATCTTTTCAAATATTGCTTCAACTCTCTTCTTCTGGTTTTTATTCTTTCTTATTCAAGGAGATATTTTCTGCTTTTTGTCTCCCTGGACCATGTTTTCAAAGTTTATCTTCTAATTCCTTGTTCCTCTTAATGTGGGTATCACCCTAGAGATGATGAGAGATGATTAGAAATGGCAATTTTGGGGCCTAACCCTAGACCTGCAGGATCAGAAACTGCATTTTAACAAGGTCCTAGGTGATTGCCATATACATTCAAGGTGGAGAAGAACCGCTCCCATTCACTGTCTCTTTCTTCAGGTGTGTTTAATTTGCTCCTTAGTTTATATGTTAATATTATCATTGCAATAATTATATATTTTTAATTTCTAAAACTTCTGTTGATTCTTTTTCAGACTTTCTTCATCATATTTATGGTCTCTTTTTTCTTTAGCCTATACTTAGTCCATTTTTGTTTTTTATACAATTTAAAAATTCTATAGTCTCTGTGCAATTATCCTAGTATCTAAAGTCCTTGGGGATCACCATGACTCATTTCCTTGTGGTTTCAATAACATTGTATTGTGAATTTATATTTAATTAATGTGAATTGTGGAGTTGGAGAATATAAGCTTGTACTCCCCACCCCACCCCCCATATGAATTTGGGCTTTGCTAAGTGTTCCTGGCAAATTAAAGTCTTCTTGAAATTACTTTCTTGTCTTGAGATTTTTATAACACTCAAAGAGGGCTATCGAATCTCCAAACTTGTGTGAGAAGCTCATACCTGATTGTAAATCCTTTGGAACAGACAAGTGTCTCTGTCATCCTCCTTTGTCAGGAGGCTAGTTTGTTCTCCCTCAGTAAGGATGTGATCCTATGAGTTTCCTGCCTTTATAGAAAATTCTTATTTTTAACTTCCTGCCATGAAAATGCCCAAAGCTTTACCTCCTGGCCTCACCAGCTGGCAATGCCAATAACTTTAAGTACTTCATGAAGACAAATGTTCTCAGGACAACTGCGGCTTTGCTTGTCATTCTAATCTTTAGCTCATTCCGATCATGTCCTGGGATTTATCTTATTTTCTTCTGAGCTCAACTTTATTGGGGAGAAAAAAAAGGAGAGGAAGTAGAGAGATACAGAGGGAGAAAAGGAAAGAGAGGGAGGAAGGAGAGAAGGAGAATGAGGGAGGGAGAGATGAGAAATAATTGGGAAGGACATGAAGAAGAAAGAAAGAGGAAGAAGGGAAAGAGAAGGGGAATTCCACCCACAATTGGTTATATTGAAAAAGACAGGATTTTCTGTTTTGAGACATAGCCCCAAACTCTCTAAGCCTCTTATAGGATATAGAGTTCACTGCTGTTGTTAGACCACATGCTCTTTCACCTTTGGGCATTTGCTCATGTCTACTTGGAACTGTCTTTCCCTCTTTAACTTTTCCCCACTTCTCTTTTACCTGGTTTACAACTGCTTTCAGGAATAAATATGAAAAGACCAAAACAACAGTGGTTTCATGGACAAATATGTTTCATTAGTTCACCGGATGGTTCATTATCTGTCACGCTAGCTAACAGGTATTGCATATGTCCAAATAAAAAAACAAGAACTACCCAGTGGCATTCAGTACCAGCGGGCCAGTGATATCAGGACATGTGGCACTCCCCTGGCCACTGGATGACTAAAGCAGCTCACAAGACCTCACACCAGTGTCCCAAGCAAGAAGGACAGATAAAGGCAAACATTCCTTCTCTCTTTCATTGGGCCAACCTGAAGATTTCTCTACCTTATCAATCAGAACATTCTCACCATCATATTCCTGGCTTTGAAAAAATGATGATATGGCCCAGAAAACGTGGGTCACCACTACTGACATACACTAAGTGTGCATGGTCTTACATCAAGTTACCTCAATCAAGGTATCTCCACTCCATAAGCAAAATAAATAAATTAAACAGGTATGTTGCCACGCAGGGAACAGTGTCTTCCTCAGGAAGTTCATATAAGTCTTAGCTAAAATGTTGTTATCCCAAAAACAGACCTCCTGTTATACTCTCTTCATAACACTAATTAGGCTCCCTTGTGATTTGCTTGCAGTATGTTATTATCGCTCTATTGTAACATTCCTTATACTTTACACAATTTGTGTGATGTCTACCTTCCCTCCATGAGGGTAGGGGTCATGACTGTTTTTGTTCAATACTTAATCTTATAATAAATACTAAACATATATTTGTTGGAAAAAAGGAATAACAACAATAAAAACCAAATATCATAGGTCTCTACCCACACTTTTCTTCTAAACTCTTCTCTGAGAATCAGGCCCAAATGTACAATAGTCTACAAGTCATCTCCATTCAGCGACTTTAATATTGTCCTAAAATAAAACTCTTGCAGTGGAGTACCATTTTTTGATGAGGTTAGCTTCTAAAGTAGGCACAGAAGCCACAGTCAAATATAGTCACAAGTACCTTTAGGAACATATAAGGCACATGGAGATCATCAGAGACACTATCTCTCAGGCAGGGACAACATGGCACCTAGGACCTACCATGATATTGTTCACATAGAAGGTATCATAAACAATCACTTATTAAATATATGAAATTATTGGTTTAGATTTGGTCAGGTCAGCAGAGCAAACCAAAGAAAAGTAATTATACTGTCCAAAAGGAAGCATTCTAAATTCCACATGCCTTCTAATTATGCCTGTCTAGAAAAAACTGTCATCAGATTTAAAGTACTGATTTAAATCCTAATTATGTATTTACTAAACCCAACAACACAACGTGGGTATTTCTTGTTTTTTATTTGGACATAGGCAATACATTCTCCATTAAACAATTAGAAATGGAAACCACTGCAGTTAAATTGCTTCCAGGCAAACAAATACCCAGAGATAACCCATCAATTTTAGAGAATTATATTTAACTGTGAATGTTGCCTTCTATTACTAGAAACTAAGTAAGAATTCTTTAAAGTGGTCTCTTAAGAAGAGGTTACTTCCTTGCAGAGATGCTGTGATTCCTAACTTTTCAAGGTTGTCCTGAAAGACTTTAACCAGATATCTATTTTGTTTTCTGGTTATGGTATAGAAGGTAGGAGATATTGGCAATGCATTTTTTTTAACCTGGCCTTGGAAGTAGGAACATTAGGAGGAGTACATGGTGTTTATTCAAAATGGCTAATTTAACCTAGTTTTCTTTCTACCATAGATTCACAGGACTCTTTTTAAAATCAGTTTATGCACCAGCACTATTAAGGCATTGAGCCTTTGGAGATTAAAAAAAACAAGCAAAATGAACAAACAAAAAAACCCCACAGATATGAGTGTATTACTCCCCAGTCGGGAAGAAAGAAAAAAACCTTCTAGATTATAACAGAGTATAAGGGATATGCACAGAGAAATGCATGTCAGATTGTGGTAGCAGGCAACTATAGCATTTCATTCATCTTAAGATGTTTCTTGAAGAAAAAGTCTATTCTGAATTATAGCTAAGAGATGAATGGAAAACATTTTCAGGCCCACCCTATAAAGATGCTTAGATTGCACACTGCACAAGGAAGATCATTCTCATCGTGGACATATCTTAACACAAACAGGTATAGAGACTGAGTCTCAAGTGTATCCAAGTGTATCCCGAGTCGCTCCTTTCCTGCTTCTCTGTTTGAGAAGCCTCATCACTCTCATCAGGTCAGATTCAAAACCTAATATGGTTCTTCATTTGGGGTAAGATCACCCCACCTCCTCACCCCTCTCTGCTGGGTCTTCCTGCTGCCTTTGGCTTTATAGAGCATATTTAAGTGTGTGAGCAGGCAAGTGTGTGTGTGTCTAGCTAATATTGTCTGCTAGGGCTCAGAAAAACTCCTCCAGGGTACAGCTATTCAGGTTATGCTAATTTATTTATTTATTTATTCTACTTTTATAGACCAAGCCACTTAAATAATCCTCAAAAAGGCACTAATGGCGGTCATCGTCCCCTTTTACACACACACACACACACACACACACACACACACACATGCACACAAACAAAGCAAAAAACAAAAGAACAAAAAAAAGTTGATGACATTGTGGCAAAGAATTCCAACACCTAGCCAGCAGTGCCTTTTTTCCTGTACACATGTCAAACTCCTTTGATCTGCAGCTGCAGCTGCTATTTCCAGAGCCTGGCACTGTACTAAGAAATTCCAGGTCAGCCCAGAACTTTCACTGTTGGGAAGCCATGTCCTTCCTGATTGCAGCCTATGGACCAGGCCCATTGGCTTCTGTGGCTTCCTGGCTTCCCACAACACTGTTTGAAGTTGGGCTGCCCTGGGCTTTCCGGGTATTCCTTTCTCCTCCCTGCTTGCTGTTACTTTGCTGTGTTTCACTGGAAAGCACTGTCTTGCTTTTTATCCCTCCAAGGGTGAGTTAAACTAGCACAGGTAAAAATGTGAGTTTTGTTTTACACGCACCTTTCTGGAATATACGATTTCTGTCTCCCAAGTGACCTCCCTCCCTCGACTC
Organism: Tarsius wallacei; assembly: GCA_963574415.1. Taxonomy (NCBI): domain Eukaryota; kingdom Metazoa; phylum Chordata; class Mammalia; order Primates; family Tarsiidae; genus Tarsius; species Tarsius wallacei. Next base: position 8,934 of record CAUYQG010178153.1, on the reverse strand, counting down.
AGTAAAATTCCTAAAATGCCAACAAAGGAAACCACAGGGTTCAATTTTATTAATCCCCTAAAATTACATAATAAAAGATCATAAGAAACAGATGACCTTTGTCACCTGAAGCGAACATAATTTTAATGGCTCAGATGACTCCCACATCTTCGATCCTGACTGGATTCCAAAGGATTAAACATCCCAGCACCATCTAAATGACGCAGCATTGGGAAATGAGAGAAAGGAGAACAATATTATCCACCGCCTGGGTAAGGAAGACCTTAAACCACCTTGCTTCTCTGATTTCAGGATAGCTCCTGCTGCATGAGCTTGCCCACAAGAGCAAAACTATTTGAAAAACTATCCCTTTAAGGTACAATTGATTTAGCCATAAATACATCCTGGAGGAAACGTTCTGCTCTTTGCAAGGATGGCCAGCGTCTGCAATGTGCATGTTCTTTCACACAGCGAAATGTGATAGGACCCAGCTTTGGCTGGAAAATGTAATTTGCTCAGTGAAGCATGCCCATCCCTCGCCCCTGATTACTTGCCGCTCCCTGGACAAATGCTCCAGTCCCTTGCCACCCAGTATCTATCAGGGTTTATCTTATGCCGATAGCAAATATTTATCAGATGGGTGACTATTTTTATTATAAAGAAAATGCACATGCCAAACAGCCAGGTTCGTTCAATTACCAAAATTATGTCTTCCCCCTAGGTAATTCCTAATTGAGTAATTATGAGAATTACAAGGCTCATTGAGAAGTTACTGGATACCAGTGATGCATTACTCTTTTCCTCAGTGAACCTTTTCTCCTGATATTTCTGCTACTGAAAAGGTTAATCTATATCAGTAAAGTTTCAATGGAAAGGACGTTTGTGCTCATCAGTGTTATCACTTCTGGTGAGCCTGGTTTTCATCAAGAGCTTTAAAATGAACAGCCTCTGGGTTTTCTATAAACACCAAAATGCACTAACATGAAAAGTCTTTTGGTATGGCCTCTGAGTAAGCTGGAGATGCAAGCAAGCTTCCATTTCTGCCAACCACCACTGTTCTTTCAATTACTGCTCCTACCTCAGGTTCAAGTTCTTAGGTTTGTGCCCCGTCGGTAAAGGGAATGGCTATTCTTATCTCCACAGGAGTGCAGTGCAGTTTGGCTCCCTCAAATAGATAACAAGAGCAAATGATTATAATTTCTCTAGATTTAAATTTAATCTTGGCTATCCATCTAAGTGCATGATGAACTCAATTCTTCATTGCTCAACCAGAGAAAACAGTATCTTGATAAAGCCCTTGAAAAATGTGAATAATAAATAATGGTCTACGAGGGGCATCTGTTTTGTGAAAAGGAGAGAGATAAAAAAGATACACACTGGGACATAAATTGCCTCCATATAATCCTCAGAAATTAAGTACATCAGAGTAGTCGATTTTCATTACTATCTTCTACTAGGGAATACAGTCATCCCTCCATATCCACAGGGGATTGGTCCAGGCCCCCCAGGAGTACCAAAATCTATGATGCTCAAGTCCCTGATATAAAATGACCTAGTATTTTCATATAACCTATGCACATCCTCCTGTATATTTAAATGCATCTCTAGATTACTTATAATACATAATACAAAGTAAATGCTGTGAAAATTGTTGCTATACTGTATTGTTTAGAGCATGAAGAAAAAAGTCTGCACATGTTCAGTACGAAGCAATCATCAACTTTTCTCCCCAAATTTTCCATCCGCAGTTGACTGAATCCACGGATGGAGCCCACCATTATGGAGGGCTGATTGCATTGAAAGAAGCAAGTTTGGATGGTGCCTAAGCAAAGGGATTGTTTGGGAACAGTGTGATGTAGAAAGGGCCTGATCTCAGCTCCCAAATATAAACTCTGCACCTGGCTATCCTTGGAGATTTCTGCTACTTTCATAACAGTTTCTTCAACTAAAAAAAAAAAAAAAGGGTGGTGCATTCACTTGCTAAGGCTGTTATTTTAAAAATGCCATAAACTGGGTGACTTAAACAGCACAAATATATTGTCTCATTTTCTGGAAGGTTAGAAGTCTGAGGTCAAAGTGTCAACAGGGCTGGTTCTTCCTGAGGGCTGTGAGGAAAGGATCTATTCCAGGTCTTTCCCCTTTGCCGTTAAATGGCTGCCTTCTTCCTGCATCTTTTCACATTATCTTCTCTCTGTGGGTGTCTGTCTCTCTGTTCAGTTTTCCCCTTTTTATAAGAATACAGTCCTCTTGGATTGGGGCCAACTTCAAAGACCTTACTTTAACTAATTATGTCTGTAATGACCTGATTTTCAAATGAGATACTGGGGGTTAGGAATTAAACATATTAATTTTGGAGGGACACAATACAACCCATAGCACTTAGATTGGTAAAAATCTCTAAGTTCCCACTCAGCTCCAAAATTATATGAGCTTTTCTCTTAATAATTCAAAAAAACCAACCTAAAATTGTTTGTATTTTAAGCCAAAAATGAAGGATGGGGTTGAAAAAATTCTGTTAGTTACTTGTAATTGTGAAACTAACCAGCAAATGCTACTGTTTGCTGTTCGCTTTGAAGACAGATAAACTAGCTGGCAGTTTCACTCTCCAGCCTGTGTTGGTTGGCGTCATCCCTCTTGGTTGACACAGGAACGGTTGTTCATGTGGCTGCAGCCCTGACCCTTCTCTGCCACTTCATGTTTAAGGTCACAGCCTACCACTGCTACTCTGAACAACCATTTTTTTTTTTTTTTTTGACTAGCCTTAAATCACTTTTTTAGGTGTTTTTATTGCATGTGCATTTTTTCTTGAAATCCAGAAACTAAAGCAGGTTTGTAAAGCACATGGATGGTCCAACACCATATGGTGGTGACATGAAGCTTTATAGTGGTAACAAATGCCTTAACTCAAGGCCTAAGTGAAGTTGAACTTTCTTAATATTCATGCATTACACTAGCATGTGTGAAGTATTATATGTCTAATATATACATATAAGGACTGGGTGTTGAGAATTGTATGATCAGACAGGGCAGGGTGAGATGCATTTTTCTCTCTGAGCAAAGGTACTGATGAAAGGGAGCTGTTAAAATGAGCTTACAACTGAACTTTGGTTCATCTCACATCAAACCAAAAATGTATCTGTCCTAGAAGTGGTGAAGCATCTTATTTTAAGAGAGATTTTTGGTATTATTAAAAGGATTTATCTTTAAATGGAATTTGTTTGTGTCTCTAAGTCCCTCAACAAGAAAAATAAGGCTTCTTTATATAAGCTGGGCCAAAGACTCAAAAATTTCAGCATATTCATTTTGTGCAGAGTCTACATCAAAGAAGATTTACGTAAAGAAATGCTGTACACAACCTGTGTTTTGAATGCTCACTTTTTTTTAACTTTGGGAAATAGCTTTTACTCAATCAGATAGACAAGTCACAGTGACCCAGCAAGACTTAGATATTCATTTCATTTTTAGATGAGAAACGAAGTACCAAGACATTTCATTACAGCCATGGATCCTAGCCTCATTCTTAACCTGAACTCTCTGATCGGTTTCTCTGCAAGCACAAGGCCCTTGGGCCCTCCCCAGCACATACCTGATAGATGGGCACTGCTTCTTCTCCGAGAAAATTTCTCAAGTTGCTCACGGTGACTGCTGGTCTGAGGATGGCTATCACTGTGTCATACCTTTAAATTGTCTGAGAAAGAAATAACTTGCAGTCATGACTAATTAGAGGGTAACTAGCCAGTTTTGGAGTGGAGCCCTATGTATTAATATGCAAATCCTGTAGGGGTAAAGAAAGTTCAAGTATAGGAAAGGAGATGGTGGTAGTAGCTCCCCACCTAAATAAGGAAGTATAACTCTGTGGATATTGCACAGAGAGTCATCTTTAAAAGAGTATATGTGGTTTGACACCTGTGAATACTGAAAATGGGTGAAGTGAAAAGCAAGTAATACATCAATATATAATAATGTCATTTCTGAATACAGGTATATTTATTTTCCAGTTAGCCCAACTAAAGCTCTAGAAAGATGATGTACAAGTACTCTTCAAACACTAAAAATAAAAAGATCATGGTAAAAAATATTCTACCTGATTGTCACTTTTGTTTATGAAATAATTGTATTTTTTCGTAATTTAATAAATACATATATAAGCATCAAATGTATACTTTAAAAACCCTCAGCAATCTTATCCTGTTGTTTTGTAGGTAACCCAGAGCTCCTTAATTTATGTCTTTTATTTTCAGTATTACATAAATATACAAAAGTGTTTAGTAAAATGAACTTTTTTGAACATGTAAGGTAATACACATTTAAATAAGGATGAATTAAAAGAAATTGATGCTAATTAGTTTTACCTGTGAGAAAAACATCTTGTTATTTATTTATTTTTGAGATAGTCTCACTCCGTTGCCCAGGCTAGAGTGCAGTGGCCTGATCTTGGTTCACCAGAGTTTCAACCTCCTGGGCTCAAGACATTCTCCTGCCCTAGACTCCCAAATAGCTGGGACTATAGGCACACGCTATCACATTGGCTAATTTTTTTTTTTTTTTGTAGAGAACACGATATCTCAGTGCTGCCCAGGCTGGTCTCTAACTTTTGGTTTCAAGTAATTCTCCCACCTAGGCCTCCCAAAGTACTAGGATTATGGGCATAAGCCATCATGCCTGGCCACATATTTTTAAACAAACTTCTTGTTAAAAAAAAATGTAAGAAATATAAGTCAGGATAATAGGTACCTTGACATAGAAGAAAAAGGAAGCGAACAGGAAAAATGCTAGCAATCTTATAATACTATACATCAACTTTGTATGTTTTTGAATTTTGTATAAATGGGGTGATATATGCCCTTTTTTGCCTTGAATTTTTCATTCAACATTATATTTATATGATCTACTTATATTGCTCTGTTTAGCTATAATTTAGTCTGGTTTTTTTGTAGCAATTCTATTGCAGGATTTATTTAATCTATTTATTTATTTTTCTTTTGGACTTTGTATTTAAGAATTCCAAAAAATAAAAGTATAAATTACTGTATATGTATGTTTGCATATATATATACATTTTGGTTGTATACATGTTTAAAATTGGAAGTGTTAATTTGTGGAGAATGCATACATTCAATTTTAGTAGAAAATGTCAGTTTTCTGCCATTATGTATGAAAGCTCTACTCGCTCTAGATCTACCCCAGACATAAGGAATGCAGCTGAAGTCATATTTAGAGGCAAAACTATAGTCTTTTATGCATTAATTTGAAAAATGATTGATTGATAATTATCAAAGTATCCATTTTATGGTATAAGAAAATTAAACTGCATGTTAATCCTAAAGAAAATGGAATTAAATGAATAAACAATGAGGGGAGAAAGTTGTGAAAAGGAAAAACAAATTACAACAGAGAATCAACATAGTAAGAGTTTACAAGACCAATCAAGAAAAAGGAAAGAGATCCCCAAATCAGAAATGAAAAAGCCCTATATTCATTAAAAACATAATAGAGAATATTATGAATAACTTTATAGCAATATAATGCAAATAATCAATAATGTAAATTTCTTTAGAAAAACATAATTACCAAAGTAGATGCAAAACAAATAGAAAATTTGAATGATCATCTATTATCTATTACTGATATCAAAACTATTTAAATTAAATGCCACACACTTTGCAGCTAGGTCATGGGATAACCAGCCTCAAGTGCAAATTTCCTTCAATGTGTTATTCGATACCCACATAAAATGCAGTTTAAGGGATACGGAGTTGTGTAGGCTTGGGAGTTAGAATATCTAAGTGCTCACCTTGGGTCACACTGGACAATTTTTTAAATCTTTCTAAATTACAATTTATAACTGGGATATAAAATTCTTAGGACACTGCATGGGCACATAGATAATTAATAAAAAATTTAAATGTTAGCCATTATTTTTATTGTTATTTAAGAACAATAAAAGGAAAAACATATGGTCTATTCCTTCCCCTGGGTCAGTTTTGGATAAAGTCATGCCATTTCTAGCCTCAGCAGTGTCATTGCATCTGGGTTATGTGATGTGTCTAGAAGGATGAGAAGTTTCTGTTTGGACAATGGAGTTCATATGACATGGTCTACTGCAGTTTTGTTCTCAGTCTAATTCAGTTTAGCCTCTGACCATTGTAATTCCAATTCCATTGAATGGATGCTTTTCTGTGCCTCTGCAGTAAAATGGTGAAACAGCACATTGTAGTGTAAAAGACAGGGTCACTGATGTAGTCAAATCTATATTCAAATGCAAGCCCTCTGCAGACTTCTCATGAGGATGATACAACCTGTCACATGTCACAACAGTGGTATAAAAACAGTTCTGATATTTATAATTACTGTTTCACTAATATCCATTTATCTACTAAAAATAACCTAGAGAGTGCCTAGAAAGAAAATAAAATTTATACAACTATCATTTGGATAAAAAATGGTTTTTTTGAGCATTACACATATTGACACTTTCAAAATAAACAAGTAATGAGAAAGGTCTTTCTTATTTATTTTTATTTTGTTTATTGGTAACACCAATCTACTTTCCTTACTCCTTCTAGACTTAGCTTTGTAAAAAAATATAATGTGTCTCTTTGTGGTTTTTGTTTTGTTTTGTCTTTAGTGATTAACATGGTGCCTGGGCTAGAAGTCCTCAAATTCTTCTTTGATTAAATTGAATTAGATGATACCTGTTCAAAAATTTTAGATGTTACAGAAATTATTTATAAGAGTGTCTATCACCCTAGAAATTATATGTTACACTTCAGAATTTGAGGACCTCCAAAAACCAAGTTTATTAGTAAATATTATATTTTCTAAAAATATATTGTAATAAAGGCAAGTCCCTAAAATAAAGACGCACATGTATTATTCATATAGAAAATTGTAGGCCATAATTCTAGGGGTTTTGAGATTTCTTCTTGATCTAAAATTCTCACCTTTACCAATAAATTTTGGATATCTAAGCTGATGTCTGAAAAATATAGGTTTTTCCCATTAGATTTCACTGTGATTTACTTAGGTATCTATAAAAGCATTAAGCAAATACTGGATCACATGTCACTGTATTCAGAATCTTTCATAAACTGGGGTGTAGGCACCCTGGGAATCAGGCAGTATCATTAAAAACTCTCTGTTTACTCTTCTACTCTTCTCTTGTTTGACTTGTGAAGGGATTTATTTCTACAAGTAAATGTCGACACTTGTTTTAACCAAGCAGAGAGAGTTGACCAGCCGAGAATGAGAAAAACATTGTAAATATAAGCCCTGACCACATACATTCATAGATCAAACATTTCATGTTATTCTCTTGATGCTTGGAATCTACTACATCTATGGACAAAGGAGTCTTTTACCATGTTCATGGCACACATTTAATTCCTGGAGTCTGTGATCTTCAATAGAAACTGTTAGAATGCTCAGAGAAGGATTCTAATTTGAGAGGGAGTAGAAACTAAAATATGCAAATACAATCTGTGATCTTGCAATAATCAGCAAATGATTTTTAATGTGGCAAAGACCTCTAAATTTTACAGAGGCTTTTAAATTAAGATACAATTACAATGAAACCTTATATATGTTAACTTGCATAACCACAAAATAATATATACGTGTACTCTAGAAAAATTATCAATTTGACATTCCTAAAGACATATAATCAGTGCCTATCTCTAGGATGCTAAACAAAAACTCGGTATTAGTTTTCAAGTATTATTTATTTTTTTCTCTACCAAGAAAATATCTAGGAATTAATGTATTGCTTTTGTTATTCATGTTGAGTGGCCACAACTTTTCTTTTGGGTAGTCAAAATTCTGTTTTATGATGCTGTTAACATAATCTTGGCAGTAGAATAGTCTTCCAGGTGCACCTGCAGAGAGCAGATGGCTTTCAGCTCCTCTATTTGGGAGTGGGTTTCAGCTCCCAGCATGCCATCACCCTTTCCTGGGAGCACAGCACCAGGTGTTTTACCGGCTTCGTTTGCATTCCATGCACAACTCATGCTCCTTTGCTTCCAGACTTGCACAAAACTATTCCTTACTCCTTTTGTCTTGATAACATTTGTTTATTCTTCTCCAGATTAATTTTGAGACCCTGAGAAAAGTCAGTGGTCAGAGGAGACTTAAAGGGTATACTGTCGCTCAAAGCACAACACTAGCTGGAATGGGAATGGAGAAATTTCCAACTGTTTACCTCCTAGCTGACAGAGTTATGGGAGAATTTTTAAACAGAAAAATATTAAATACAAAAAAGTTTACTATTTCCTGTTATTCTTCTCAGTACTCTTCCTAAAGCTAAGTTCATATAAGGTAATAACAGTATTGCTAGATAAATGGAAAAACATATATCTTCATCCCACAAGTGGAGATATATATTTTGAACAAACTTCAGAAAAACAATGACCTCACCTAATCAAAGATATGAAAATTAAAATGAGATATCAGCCGGGCACGGTGGCTCATGCCTGCAATCCCAGCACTTTGGGTGGCCAAGCGGTGAGAATTGCTTGCGCCTAGGAGTTTGAAATCAGCCTAGGCAACATAGCAAGACCTCATCTCTACAAAAATTTAAAAAATTAGCTGGGTATGGTGTTGTGTGCCTTACACAGGAGGCTGAGGTGGGAGGACTGCCTGAGCCCAGTAGTTTAAGGCTGTGATGAGAGCCATGATCATGCCGCTGAACTCCAATCTGAGCAACAGAGTGAGACCCTGACTTAAAAAAAAGACAGAGAAATATCACTTATCAAATCTTGAAAATAATTATAACTAATCCCATTATATACCCATGCACTGCTGGTAGTAATTTTTTTTTTTTTTTCTTTTGAGTTGGAGTCTCACTCTGTTGCCCAGACTGGAGTGCAGTGGCCGCTCCCGGCCACCGCAGCCTCGACCTGCTGGGCTCCGGCGATCCTTCCGCCTCAGCCTTCCAAGTAGCTGGAACTACAGGCGCGC
>CAUYQG010178147.1:0-47561 GCA_963574415.1 Tarsius wallacei | reverse complement strand
AAATAGATTCTAATTTTTTGGAGTCCCCTTTCATATATATAGTAATAACACATATGATATTGTATGTATGAATATGTTTTAAACTCTATTCATCTTTAATCTGCAAATCAGTTAACTTGCTCCTGAAAAGTTGAGAGTTTATCATATTGGCTGCTATTTTCTGGGCATGTATTAGGGTAATTTATACATTTTCTTTTTTTTTGAGCAGGCAGCATTTATTGAGAGGACAGAAAAGTTCCCACAGTGGGAGGAGACCCGAAGGAGTTGCCCTATACACAATTTTAATGTTTGAGTGAAGAATCTATGGGAGGAGTTATTTTTCCATTTCATAGATGAGGTTCTGAGAGCTGTAGTGACTTACCCAGAGATACGCAGATAGTAAATGTGGTCAGTGGCAGAGTTTGCTCTCAGGAATGTCTGTTCATCTTCAGAATCTAGGCTCTTGCCTTTGCTGGACTTTTGCCTTTATTCTGCTTTTACATGGTGGTGAGGATAGTTGGGTTTTGAATCTTCTTTTTACTTGAAAATCTGTAATCCAGTTTTAATGTGAGGGAAAACAGTATCCCAAATTTTAAAGTACTTTCTGTAACAAGACTTTCTCCTCATGTGCTTCTTGTCACAAACTGAACTTAGCAAGGGCATTAGGAACAGAAAGCCAAGCTATGGAAGAGTCTTAGATTCAGAAGAAAATTTTAGTTCTGCCCATCATAGCGGTTTGATCTTTCTCTGCCTTGTGTTCTTTAGTGTATTTGAAATGATAATACTAACTTCTTAGGGTTATTGTGTGGCTTAAATGAGAAAATGTATGTGTAAATGCCTACCTGTGCTTATCACATGGTATACATTTTTTAGGAGTCTGAGAAATTAGAACAATATCTAATAAGCATGTCTAATTTCAATAATTAAGCACAATAAAAAAGGGTATGGTTTTATTTATTTACTAGGAGTGTAGTCAGCTTGGTACTCTATTTTGTGCTTGGTGGTTTTAGAGGAAGATGCACATATCAAAGTTTTGTTTATATTCAATTCAGTCTCTTGTACAACAGTATGAATCTAGTTAGATTAGCCGGGAATACACTGAATGCTTTAAATTTAAGTATGGAGTGGCATATAGATTTGTTTTTTTACACATGATAATTCATACCTAAATTATATACCTTTCTACCATTCCTCTTTTTTCATTGCTCTTAAAGATTAATAAATTCCTCTGAAGACTTTTTTTTTTTTAAAGATGTGGGGTACAGTTCAGGATTAGGTAGATAAATGGTCATTGTACAGGTAAAGGTTGAGTCTCCCATTGGTCCCTACTTTACCTGGTTTGAGATCAGGTACCCTTATTGATTGATGTTATGTACCATTCCCCTCCACCCGACAATTTTAGTACTTACAGTTAAAGAAGCCAAGCTAAGTTGAAAAGATTTTTGCACCTGATATATTTTGTTTTGTTTTTATTTATTGTGTCTTTTGTTTTGCTTTTCCATCAAATCACTTATCACTGATCTGAGGTAAGTACAAATGTGAGTGGTCAGAGAATCCATGTTTCAGTCACATTATCCAATTTTGTCAATGGCATGTTGCAATGTTTCAATAGCACTTTTTCTGCTATTCATTTAAACCAGTTATACTCATGAAATATATTTCTCAAAAGGTTGCTCTTAGCAACTCACATGTTGGGACTTGTTGACAAGAGGGTTAAAGACAGGTTCACCAATTGAGGACAAAGGAGTTTGGAAAGCCAGCAAGGAGTCAGCACCTGCTCTGGCAGGAGAGAACATAAGCCAGCATGGGTAAAATCGAAGACTGATGATTATAAGAACAGAGTGCTGAGCTAGCTGAAAGTTGTTAAAACAGGAGGAGGGAGGGCAAACATTTCAGACTGCTGCTGGAAGCCTGGCTGCTTCCTCAGGGCCCAGGTGTGTTTCATCCCTCCTGGTTGCCCAAGTGTGTGCTCCTTCCACCTTTTAAAAGTTGTTGATCACAGCTCATGATACCGTATGTCTGGAACCTACAGACTTGTTGGAATTAACAGAGAAGAGAGTTTATACTCAACTCATGTTTGAATACGCTTCTAAGGATGACTCTAAGCATGGTATTTGCCCTTTTTGTTTATGACTATGGTGAGAATTTTATCTCTTCTATGCACGATTCTTCATTATACAGGTGAATCCAAGGTAGCCATTGCCAAAAGGCACAAAGTATTGATGTAGAATTTTACCCTATTTTATTCTCCAGTCAAATTGGCCACATAGAGTTGAGGCTAATTGCAAAAACTTTTAATCCCATGAGTGATTCAGTGCTACCAAATGTGAAACAAGATCTTTTGTGTTTTGTTTAACCCCGTTTGGCATAACTGACAGGTTACATAATACTCCTTTGCCCTACAAGTTGGCATCTTTTTCCAGAAATTACTGAAAAAGAGATGGCAAACATCTTCAGGGTGTACCCAGTGAATTTGTTGTTATTTTTTCCCACAGTATCCTGGGCATTACTAGCATTCCTGTTTTTTTGTTGTTTTAATTAAAAATACACTGTTTTATACCTGGTAAGGATTTCTCAGCTACCTCTCACCTACAATTACACCTTACAGTAACCTCATGATATAGATATTATTATCTTTATTATGTGGTGAAGAAGACAGGATCTGAGAAATTAAATGGTTTATCTAAGAACACATAGCCAGTAAATATATAAAACCAACCTTGGAATCTTTCTACATTCTCTCTAGAATCTCTCCTTTCTCTCTTAGAGCACATAGCTTTGTACAGCTGCTGACAAAATATCGGGTGACATAGAAGATACCCACTGAAATAAATTTGCTGTCTATGCTATAATAGTCTCTTGTCTTCTCCTTGAATCTCTCATTTTTTCTAGTTTGTTTAACAAGTCTATCTCTATTCATTAGTTACAAAATCATGGTAATATGGTATAGGCACAACATTCAACAGTAAGAGGAAGCCATGTTATCAAGAAGATCAGAAATATACCAGAGTATATTGAGAGATGTATTAGGTCAGATGATATCTTAAATCAGTAGGAAAAAGGATTGACTTATTATTTGGAAATTAATAAGTAAAACTCAAACTGACACCATAAGCTATACAACAAAATGAATTCCAGGTGGATTGAAGAAGTAAACGTAGAAAGTAAGTCATTAAAAAAAACCTATAAGAACATGAATATTTATCTCATTTTAGGAGAGGGCAGGACTTTTTAAGCATAAAAGTAATTATAGAAAGAACAGACATCTCTATAGATATGATCAGATAAAAATTTCCTCCTGAATAGTCATAAAATAATAAATAGAATAAAAATCAAACACAGATGGAAAAATATTTGGCATCAGATAAAAGGTATTTTTTAAATATATAAAAAGCCCTTACAAATCAAAGACAAAAAAACACCAGGAATGCAACAAAAAATGGATAAAGGCTATAATCAAACAATTCAATAAAGAAGAGATAAATGGCTGCTTTTATTTACAAATTTAACTCATTTTGTAAAGAAAGAATTAATTACAATAAGATACACCTTATCAAAATAGAATAAATGTTTCAATATATATATAAAAGCTTTTTATTATGGAACTTTTTCATCAACAAAAAGTAGAGAGAATATAATAAATCTCTATATAGTCATTACCCAGTTTCAAAAATTATTAATATTTTTCCATTCTTTAACCTATTTCTCTCTCTCTCTCTCTCTCTCTGCAAGTTTATCTTAAAGCCAATCTAAAGCACCTTATTATTTTATATATAAAAACTGTCTGTAAATAGAAGCTTTAAAAAGTATCTACTGGTCATAATTTAGTCCAAGAGAATTGAGCAAGTTTATGTTCTAATTTATCGATTGTCTCAAGAACGTCTTTTTTTTTTTGAGTTGGATTCTCACTTTGTTGTCTAGGCTGGAGTACAGTGGCATGATTATGACTCATTACAGCCTCAACCTCCAGGGCTCAGGCGATCCTTCTGCCTCAGCTTCCTGAGTAGCTGAGACTACAGGGGCATGCCACCATGCCTGGCTAATTTTTTGACATTTTGTAGAAACAAAGTCTTGTTATGTTGCTTAGGCTGGTCTCAAACTCCAGGGCTCAAGCAATCCTCTCATCTCATCCTCTCAAAACACTAGGATTACAGATGTGAGCCCCTACCTCTGGCCAAGAATGCCTTTTTAATAATTGTTTTGTTCACATTAGAATTCAAACAAGCTTTTCACAATGCATACGGTATGCACATGACATCTTATGTTTCTTTTGTTGCATAACAATCCCCCACTTATTATTTATTTGGTAAATAAACTGGGTCTTTTGTTCTGTAGGATGTCCCACATTCTAGCTCTAACTGATGGCTGCTACCTGGTATCGTTCCATTTTTTTCTCTAGCCCTCTTATTTTCTATAAACTAGTATTTAGAGTGAAAGGCTTGATTAGAGTTAAGCTCATTTTTATTTTTTGTCAAGAACACTATGTATGTGATACTCTGTACTTCCTGTTGCACCTCACCAGAATGCATGTCATTTCTGGTTACTCCACTTTCAGCGATGCTAAGATTGATGAGTAGGTTCTGGTGAGTCCTCCATTGTCAAGATCCTCATTTAAGTTTTACATAATTGTTATAATAATAATTAGTGATCATTTCCTAGATCTATAATTTCATTAGGATTTATAAAATAGTATTTTTCTAGGCCGAGTGTGATGGCTCGCTTTAGCCCAGGAGTTTAAGATTAGTCTCAGCAACACCTGGTCTCTACAAGACTTGGTCTCTACAAAAAAAATTAGCCTGGCGTGGTGGTGCATGTCTGTTGTCCCAGATACTTGGGAGGCTGAGGCAGAAAGATTGCCTGAGTTCAGAAGGTCAAAACTGTGATGAGCCGTGATTGTGCCTCTGTACTCTGGCCTGGGCAACAGAGTCAGACCACAAATCAAAAAAAAAAAAAAGAAATATTATTTTTCTAATTCTTTTAGTTGTTTTTTCCTTTTATTTATCAATTTTTCAAAGTAATGAGTCGATGCCCTTGCAACATCCGTCGTGTTGGTTTGTCATAGTGAAAACTGGCAACAGCATAATTGTCCAAAAACAGAAGACATAGCATGTTATGTACATACTATAAAGCTATGTTATAAATATTGTACACTCTTTAAATTTCAGAGAATATGCAATAGAATAGAAAAAATTTTAGGATACAATGGTAGTAAAAAAAGAATGTGTATATAGTGTGATCCAAATATTACCTAAAATACATGCATTATAAAATACTGTCTTAGTCTCAGATACAAATATGATTATCATAGGATGGTGAGTTTTAGGGTCTTCCAGCTTGTATCTTCATTTTGTATAAACCCTTTTTATAAAAGCAATTACTTTTTTTTAGAAAGCAGGATTTATTGAGAAGACAGAAAAGCTCCCACAGTAAGAGGGGACCCAAGGGGGTTGCCCAAAAGCGATAACTTTTATCATTAAAAGACAATGTAAATTTGTTTTTAAAAAGTCCTTGAATAGGTCATTATATACAGAGAGACTCATGGGTGCTGATGTCCATTCCAGCTTGACTTCTGTTTTAACTTCAGACCTTCTATCCTACGTCTAAACCAGTCTTTATGGTGCTAATCAAACAATTGAAGGGATTGAAAACGTGCTCAGTTCTGCAGACCCTGAGACACTTTTTCATGAAACAGAAAATTCTCTACTGACTCACATTATCAAGAATAGGGTCTACTAAAATGAGTCATAATCAACCCAATTTGACCGGTTTAGAAAACAGCTTAACTAAACTGCCTATCTTTGTTGTGTGTGTGTGTGGGTGTGTGTGTATTTCATCAGCTGGCCCATTGGTCCATATCAGATAAATAGATGAACCATAATCTTGAGACTGGGTTTTCTTGTCGGGGCCAGTTTAAGACACTAAATTTGCTGGTTTCAAGATGAATGAAAGGAAATAAATACACTAGCTTTGATTTTGACAAATGCTCAGTGATCCCCAAGAAAGTATCTGAATCTCCAGGGACCTATCTGAGGCCTAGTTTCTCTCTCTGTAAAATGGGAATCAGTGATACTCCAATCTTTGTTTCTGTGAGAGGTCACTCAGTATTATAGATTCTAGTTCCATCCAAGTTGCTGTGAAATCCATGATTTTGCTCTTTTTTATGGCTACGTAGTATTCCATCGTGTACATGTACCACATTTTTTAGGATTGTGCTTTTTTATTTGGGTCTCTGCCTGCTTGTTGTTGGTGTATAGGAATGCAGCTGTCTTTTGCATGTTTATTTTGTACCCTGAGACTTTGCAAAACTCTGTTATCTGTGCAAGCAGGTTTTCGACAGATTCTCTTGGATTTTCAAGGTATAGGATCATATCATCAGCAAAGAGGGATAACTTGACTTCTTCCTTTCCTATTTGGATACCCCTGATTTCTTTCTCTTGTTTGATTGCTCGAGCTAGGACTTCCAACACTATGTTGAACAGGAGGGTGCGAGTGGGCAGCCTTGTAAGAATGACCATATACTTCACAAGATCATAAACAAACACAGAAGCAGCATAACCATACAATTCTTATAGTGTAAGTAGGTTCATTAGGAAGTTGACTGAAAACTGAAAGTAGTTACTCTGCCTAACCTAACATGACCAAAATCTCCACTGAAATGAGAGATGAGGCTGCTAAACAACTATGATATTGACCCTAGGTTGCCAGAGCATACCTCTCCCAATTAGTTTGGCCAGTAATATTCAGAATTCTAGGCCCTGGAAGCGAGAAGAGACACTAGCAATGAGGTCAGCAGTGAAAGGAATGCAGCGTGTTAAGGTACAAGTGTGCTGACCTGAGAGGTAAAATATTTGGTCCCAGTGTTGGCCCCTTGAGACTGAAAACTTTGAAAGAAATCACTCACTAAGAATGAAACAAACTGATTTTTGTTTATTTCTAAGATGAAGTTTTTCAGAAATAGGACTTTGCAATTTTCTTCCATAAGTAAAATTCTGAATCTAAAACTATGGTTTCCAAACGTTTGAACAATGGATTTCCTTTTTGATTGACTTATTAGAAGAGATTTTAATATGCAGAGCTAGGAAAAATGGAGATACTCAAATGAAAGCAGATGAAGCGGACAAAGGCCCACTCTTCCATTGTGACCACCGCATCAGCCCAGAGCAACGTCTTCAGAGCAGGGCTGTGGGGGCTGAGAGTACTAAGAAGTCCTAATTTTGGACAGGATCTAATACTAACACATACAGATAGATACAACTACACTCAGTTTGAAAAATATGCAGTGAAGAAAAATGCCACAAACACCTCCTTAGATGTCCATTTCAATTGAATTTCGGGTCTAGCCAGATTCCCTACTTGTGCAACCATTCTGCTGTCACGTGCTCACATCCTTCCAATGCGTGGTTATACTTTTGGGCTGTCTTGAAAACATTTAAATATCCATTGCCACCTGGAAAATTCATAGATTTGCTTTACATTTTTAAAATAGGCAGTTTCCAAAGACTATATTTACTCCATTCACTTACGTGAAGCCACATGTAAGCAGGAAGCAAAAAAGCAAATAGGAATGTACATCACCACGATGGAGTTAATAAACTGTTGAACATGTTTTCTTATTGGATTTGCATTCATGTGCTCAGTAGAGCCCATTCTTAATTGGTGTTGCTAACGATTATAAAGTCATGACATGCCTACGAATGTCTGAAGAGACCTAGATACAGAAAAGAGACCATTCCTTGTCTGATGAATTCATTCCTTTCATTGTCTTTTTTTAAAAATCATACTTTTCTTTCTTTTTAATTTCAAAGGTTAAATGTATGTTGTATTAAAAAAATGCAAGCTGGGCTCGGTGGCTCAGCCTGTAATCCCGCACCTTTGGGAGGCTGAGGTGAGTGGATTGCCTGAGCCCGCGGGTTCGAGACATGCCTGGGCAACTTGGCGAGACCTCATCTCTACAATGAATCAAAAAATCAGCCGGGCATGGTAGCGCGTGCCTGTAATTCCGGCTACTCGGAAGGCCAAGGCAGAAGGATCGCTGGAGCCCAGGAGGGCGAGGCTGCGGTGGCCGGGAGCGGCCACACACTCCAATCTGGGTGACAGAGGGAGAAGCCAACTCAAAAAAAAAAAAAGAAAACACTGCCCATACTTTGACATACATCAAAGACTCCACAGGGCCAATGTATTAGAATGTGTTTTCGAAATTTTGTGTCAGTATTAATTTTCTTTCTTAAAAATGTATTCTCCTAGTTGAATGAAATATAAAATAAAAGAAATAAATTCTGGTGTTAGATTAAGTTGTTTGAAAAAAAATTTTATTTTTAAAACTTTGTTGCAAAAACTAATGCCTTAAAATAATTTAGTTACCATTTTAAAAAAAGTGTGCTCAATAAGAAGTATGTTAACAGTTAATAGTAAAAGATAATATGAATTAAGTATTTATTCAGTGTCAGGATCTTTATTTTCACAACTTAAATAAATTCTGAACATAATCAAAGTAGGTAGCTCTGTTTTCTGAACATGGCCACTAAGATTAAGACAGATTAAGTAACTTGACTAAAGTGACAAAATTGTTAAAAGACCAGATCAATGTTTAAATGCAGTCTGACTTCAGGGCTTTGGCAATTAAATTAAATACAGTACTGCTCCTCTACCCTGGGCCAATAATCCTGAATTCTGACATTTTAAAATAATTCTGATATAATAACTATTACATATAGTTCCCTATCTCATTTTGAGAAGAAAGTTATGAAGAATTAATGCTGGAACTATTCCACTTGTGATAGTATTCCAAAGATTGTCTGAAACGCCATGGGTCTTGTTTCCATGTTGTCCATGACAAAATCGTATGGTTTTAGTCAAGTGAAAAGATAGATGGCTGGAAATTTGAAGACTAGAATTCTAGCACTTGCCTCACATTAACTTTTCTAAGACCTTGGACATAATTTTTTTTCAACACGCTAAATTATATGAAATTGAACAACACAGGATGCTCTCTTTTATTTTATAGCTAATTCACTGAGTGACTGAATGAGACAATTATTTTTGGAAGTTACCATCTGACAAATGCATTAATTTTTCAAAAACATGATTGAAGTGGAGATACAACTCCATGAGGAAACTAATATATTAATTATGTTTAACTCTTGAGGATGGAATTCTAGTGTCAGAATTTTCTTTCTTTGGTCATTTTTTTCTTAATATCAAAATGGGTTCACGGTTAAGTTACCATTTTCTTAATTTTGCCGGGCTTAATAAAACCAAAAATCAAAAGGAAATATTAATTACTGTTATTATGGTAAAAGTGTGTTGAGCACTTTACATATGTGACATCTGTGATTAATAACTTACATGAATTTTCTCGTGTAGCAAATAAGAACTCCAGATTAGGGTTAAGAAAGGGTCCAAAGTCATATATTAGCAAGTCTTACAATTTGAGCTTGAATTAGAGTATCCTTTAATGCAGAGTCCCAACATTAACCAATGGACTATACTACTTCTTGAAAAAGAAACTAGTTGAAAATTAATTCTTACAAAAGTAAAAGTGGCAAAAGGACAGTAGGCAAGGACATAGGTTAGTATTCAAGAAGTACACATTTTCATTTTGCTTTTACTTGTGGCTCATACTGGTTTCTTATTCTTGCACCTCAGAGGTTGGCAGGACTCATTGTACCTTCTTTCATTTAAAGCTCACTGGTATGCAGTTTTGCTTTATCTAAGATACAATTTTTCCCCATGGTATGTTGGTCTTTGTTAATTCCCAGTTGGATAACTAGTTCACATGACACTTTTTCTAAAAATCCTCCAGACATTTCACACTGTGCAAAATGCAGCAGTTTTAACTCTTAAACAAAATGAACAACTTTGACATTTGCAGTGTTAGGATTTTTTTCACTATACTGACAATCTGGCTCAAATATAATTTCCATTTTTAAAAAATTCTTTCCAACAAGAGGACTCTGCTTTTGTTTTAGTGAGCTCTACATTACCTTTGGTTTACTCACCTTCTTTCTACGAATCCACAACTTACTCATACAACCTAGTAAATAGTATAGAAGAAAGGTTAAAAATTTGGCCTCAGATGTTGGATGACCAGTATCCAAATACTAATTTCATTATATTTAATTATCCACTCTCAAGAAAGTTACTAAGTTTCTCTATTTCACTCTCTCTCTCTCTCTCTCTCTCTCTCTATATATATATATATCTCCATTACTTTCCTCTATTCCTAATGATTATCATGAGTTTCAACAAATGCATCATATAATAAATGTTCTAGCCAGACGCGAGTCTCACACCTATAATCCCAGCAATTTGGGAGGCAGAGGGGAAAGGATTGCCTGAGCCTATGGATTTGAGACCAACCTGGGCAACTTGACAAGACCTCGTCTCTACAATAAATAAAATAATTAGCTTGGCGAGGTGGCACGCATCTGTGGTTCCAGCTGCTTGAAAGACTGAGCCAGAAGGATGGCCTGAACCAAGCAGGTCAAGGCTGCAGTGGCCACAAATGTGCCACTACACTGAAGCCTGGGTGACAGTGAGACTCCAACTAAAAAAATTTAAAAAATTAAAAAAATTAAATAAATAAAGCAAAATAATAAATGTTCTATAAACACTAAATCTTGGAAATTTCTTTTCAAGAAAGGTGAAGCTCAATTCTGACCTCCTTAATCAAAAGGTTCTGTTTTCACCAATGCAGAGTTATAATTTTCTTTTGAGAACACAGTCTATAGATTGTCTGGGATTTTAATTTGTAATAAGTAGAAATATCATTGCTTGAATGTGTTTTAAGAGTTAGTAAATTCATCAAATCACATGTTTGACTATTTTATTTTAAAATATTTTTAATAGTTAAAAACTCATTTATATTAAAAAATTAGTCTTTTTTTATAAGGTGACCTTTGCATTTTTAATTTACATTTAATAATTCAAATTCATTTTTTTATAAAACATTTTGACAAGTGTTTACCGCCTGTTTTTCTTTTTTTTTTTTTTTCATGCTAAATACTTTATATCTTCTAACCAACGTGGAGGATCATAGAGCAAAAATATAATTTAATTTTAATAATTTAATTTAATATTATCAAAAATTAGATTTTCCTTTTGTTATGGTTTGAATATATCCCATCCAAAATTCAGGTGTTGTAAATGTGATAATATTAAGAAGTGGGGCCTTTAAGAGTGATTAGGCTATAAGAACTCCTCCTTCATGAATGGGATCAAGATTCTTATAAAAGATGGTTTACACAGGGTTTGGGTCCCTTACTCTTTCTCCTTCTGATTGTGAAGACACAGCATTCCTTTCCTTTGGAGGCTGCAGCAATCAGACACTATCTTGGTAGCAGAGAGGACAGCCTTTATCACACAATCTCACCAGCCAACACCTTGATTTTGAACTACTTAGCCTCCCGAGCTGTAAGATAAATTTCTGTGTTTTAAAAATCACCAGTTCTAAAGTATTTTGTTACAGTGGCATAGAGAAAATAAGACATCTTCTTAAATAATCTTAATAGTAGTGAATTGCCCAGACATTGTGTTTTATATAACTTTCATTTCAAATGAAATAGAGCTATGTTTTCTACTGGAAATTAGTTTATTATTTTTATTTCCCCAGTTATTATACAAAACAGAGAACACATAAATTGCTGTTTCCATTTCTCTTTTGCCAATTTGCATGTTTGTCTTTGTTACTATCTGCACTTGCTCTTATTTAAGAATTTGATCTAAGAATTATCAGAAGTGTACACACAACTTATTATATGCATTTTTTTCTACTTAAATTAGCATTCAATTAAGAAAACTAAGCTATGGTCTGGCCATGTGCCTTTTGAACTGTGGCCTCTATGTTTTCTTACCTTTGGCCCCCTCCCCTACCTTGGAAAAGTGAGTCTCTCTCTCTCTCTCTCTCTCTCTCTCTCTCTTTCTCTCTCTCTCTCTCTCTTTCTCCCTCTCTCTCCCTTGCACATGCACATTGGTTCACTCTCCTATGCTGTTTTTCTACAAAGAAGGTATAGCGGGAAGACAGAGAGATGGTGACACCGAGACTATTATAGGAAGTGGCACTTTATTACGCTGGCCGGCAAAGCAGGCTCGAGGGGCTAATGCATCCAAATCAAGCCCCACAGAACGGGAGAAGCAGGGGTCTTATACCCTTGTTTAGATAAGGGAGGGAGGTCGTGTTGAGTGATTACACATCTCCTTTGGAATTTATAAGGTGGTATTCAGAAAAATCAGATCTTTCAAGGAACAAATGGTTTTCAGGAACTGCAGGGTTGAAGTTGACTTCAACTTCAGAACAGGGTTTTGAATAAGTCTGTGAACTAGTTACTCTTTTACATTTCCATGACAGCCATCAGGTTCTAGCCATTTGGCCTTTTCAAACAAAATCAGCCTGGCAGGTCTTCAGAGCTTGCCTCTTGGCTTTCAAAAGGAAATACCTTTAACTGCCACCAACCCCTCTCCTGCCACATCATTCCCCCCTTGATGTTTGATCTTTTATAGATTTAAAGCATCATTATTTTTAATTTGGTGCACTAACATTATATGGGCCACAGTTTTTCATTTAATAACTGTTTCCACAAACTTAGAAATGGCGTTCATAATTATTGGGGCTATGCAAGGGAGGATAAGACAGGATCCCACCAATAGGACTACAGATTCAATAATGTACTTAAATCCTCTCAGACCCAAGAACATGTTTTTAAATTAATTGCTGATTTTTATCCCTTGCCATTTTTGCACCAGGACTTGGGCAAGTTTTTTTAACATTGGTGGCTATATTAGTTATAACTTTACCATTATTATTTATTTGCAAACAACAGTTAGAGCTATTAAATTTACCACATACTTCTTTTTCTGCCAGCAGGTAGTCCAAGGCTAAGCGGTTTTGATAAATAGCTGCGTGCATTTGGGCTTCCTGCTGAGCAACAAGCTCAAAAGCTGTGGCTGTTTGATTAGTTATAATTTCCAAGACAGTTTATAACCTGATAATTTGATTTAGCATATATATATAAGTGTGCAGCATTTTTGACTCCCATTTTGTGCCCATGTGGCTGGGCCATAAGTATTTATAATTCTCTGGGGTGGCCATTCATCATTTTTCCAAACCTGGGTCCCTTCTATATTAGGAACTTGGTTGAGGAATCAAGCATCTCGTGTTTTGAGGCTTTTATAAAGGGGAATGCCTAGTTTATCCCCCTTAGGTTAGGCTGGAAAAATCCTGGCTGGATTATTTGTATGGTATATATGCCTTTTCATAATGCTGGGAGCTGGGCATATGCAACCTTTTCATAGGTTTAAAATAGCCCTTTAGTACACTGAGAAAATTTAGTTGCATAAGCAGATGTCCAATACCAAACAGGCCTTGTTGATCACAAACTTCTGGCTGGGATGAATAACGATGGAAAACTCTTACGTCTGGCCAGATAGTTTCTATACACGTACATGCTGGGTGTATGAGGAAAGCAATAAACACCCAAATAAGGCAGAAATACATAAAAGCACAAGAACATTTCCTATTATAAGAAAGAATGGAAATACTAGTGAAACCCTTTTCTAACATGCTCAATGGGGACAATTCTGTTAATTCTACAGCAAATAAAGTTAGTTCTACAGCAATTAAATTGACAAACAGTTTAGCAAATATAAAGGTTGACAAAGCAAAACAATGGCTTATCAGTAATGTCCGCTGAGTTCTTAAGCTGAATCCTTAATCTTCTGCCATTCATCAATCTGTCAGCCTCCGATGTGTGACTGAAGCAGGGCTTGAAGTATCCTCAGGCTTCTAGAGTAAGGCTTGAGAAATTTTGACTTTCCAGATGGTCAGCTTAAGGGGTGTTGCTGAATCTGTGGTGTACTTCCAGTCCTGGAAGGCCAGCTTAATTCTGAAAAGAACAGTAAATGGCCCCCTCCAGAGGGACTTTAGAGGTTATACATTCCATTTTTTTTTTTTTTTTTACCCATACCATATCACCTGGCTTAAAAGAATGGGCATCAGTAGTTAAACTTTGGCAATCGTTCTCTGACTTGACAATGGATGGCATTTAGGACTGAACCTAAGACTTACATTTCCTGTTTTAGGGCAAGACTTCCTAATTTCTTTAAGTTTTTCTGTATGCCCTTAATGAGAGGGGGTGGCCGCCCATAAAGAATTTCAAAAGGTGAGAAGCCTGTTTACTTCATTCAAAGGCCTGTTTTGGGGCCTTTTCCCATAGCAGGGGCTCCTGTTCACCCCCCTTTGAGGCTTCATAGAGGGGTTTCATCATGATAGAGAAGTTAGGTATTTAAATTCTGTAGACTAGTATAGGAACAGGACCACTCTTAGGGTCCTTTTTTTTTTCCTTACAGTTGTTGGTTCGATCCTTCCTTTCTTCAATTTTTAGCAGCACTTACTCCCCTAGGATGCTTGAGTTTCTTCTGGTCCAAGAAGTGTCTATAAACTGTGATTAAAATTTGTCCCAAATGGACAACACATTTTCTTATAAGCATTTATATTTGTGGCCCCCTTTCCTTCAGAGGTATAGGAAAAAGGCCTACCGTTAGACAATTTTAAAGGTTTAACAAATTCTATTTCAGGGACTTGGATCCTAAGTGATGCAATACCAAATACCTATGTTTAGTTTACTCATGTCTCCAAAGGATTTCTAGTGATTATTATGCTAAACCGCAAGTTGAAAGATTGTACTGTCCTAGTTTTACATCTGATGGAGTTTTCCCTGGATTTGCCAAGGGGTGGGATAGGTTGCCACTTGGCCTGCAGTAGCAATGTGTGAACGCCTTTTAAAACCTACCTATAGGAAATTTATTTATGTCTAGCCTGTGCTAGCTACCCTGCCTTAGTTGTTTATTCTTCAGAGATTTTTCGAACCCATAATCATTTGGGGTGCTTAGGGGTGAAGGTCCATCTTCTGTAATTTCTTCAGTGCTGATAACGGGCACAGTCCTGCCTAGCCAGAGATTGAAAATCTCTCCCTGTCTGATTTGAGGCATCCAGATTTGTTTGCTGGCATTGACTGGAATTCTTGTATGACCATTATGTGGGCATGAAATTACTGGATTCTAGCTCAATAAAAGGAATAAAGTCAGGCCTACATTTTGACAGTTGTAGGCAGTGGATGATTACCTTTTTGTACAAAAGCTACAAGGCCTGAAGTTATTAGCATAACTTAAATGATAAACTTTAATTTCTGCGACTTTATTACAAGTACCAGCCTTTGGAATTTTTAATGTATTTCTGGGCTATAATGGTAGCCTGACAGATTGTTTTTAGACTATAATTTGAACTAGGCACTCAAGTAAGTTTTATATAAAATTTGAAGAGAAATCAAAAAATGTTTGGAGACTTGCATCCAGAAAAGATTTATTATGCCTAGATTGTTTATAGAATTTCTTCTGTATATATATATATATATATATGTGTGTGTGTGTGTGTGTGTGTGTGTGTGTGTGTGTGTGTATGTGTGTATAATAAACTTTCCTTATACCATTTTTGTCATGCTTATACTATTTTACTTTTGTTTTTTATCCCCCTTTTAAAAAATTATTATAACTATTTTCTTTACTATAGGACAGAAATGTACCATATAAGATTTCCTCTTAGATAAAAAGATATTTTTTCTTATATTCCTTTCTTTTTTGTTTTCTTACTAAAACCTTATTTGTATACCAACAACCTTTTTATATTTTTCCTTTGCTTTTTGCTTTCCTTTTTATTTATTTATAGATAACCTTTTATAGTTATAATTTGAATTCACCTTTTAGTAACCGTTAGGTGCAACATTTAACTTTTGGAATACCTTTAACTCCCACTAGAGAGCAGGTTTTAGGAGAAAGAAGTTTAGTATGAGCACAAGGGCTAGAAACTTAGCCTCAGTATTAATTTGGACCCCAGCCATATTCATATAGACCCAAGGATTCTCTGAGTTGATGGCAAACAGAGCACTGTGCTGGGCCATGCTCCTCCCCCTTCAGTCAATAGCCACCATCATGGAGCTAGGTGTGCCGTTCTGTCCCATCTCCCCCCCCACCCCCACCACCCCCACCCCCCTCCCCACTTCAGGAGAGCCGCACCATCTCTTTCAGTGGCTTTTTTTTTTTTTAAATCTGGATGTTGGACAAGGTTCTGGGGGATTAGGCCATCAAGAGCAATTGTGCTTTAAGTGCACAGATTGGTCACATTTATAGCAGCTGATACCATCGCCCTTAGCAGGTTTATTCTTATCAGGCCTCTTTTGGGTGACTGAAGCTTTGCCTTTAGTGGCAACTGCCAATAAGTCTATTTACCTTTCCTCTGACTGGTACTCATTTTGGAGTTCTCCTTTTTTTTCTTAATGTTTCCGTTTCTAAGAACTTCAGAGGCTTTCTATAATTGGGAGTTTGGTATTCATAGTCCTGAATTAAGCCTCTGGAGTTTGACATTTAATATTCTATAGGACATAATCTTGTTTGCGAAGTAGTGAAATAAATTTTTAAAATGCCTCTGCATACAGAACTTTTGACCATTTTATTTTTTCTTAGGTCTACAAAGTGAATTTAATTGCCAGATAATTTTGTTCTTTTCCAAATCGTATTATTTGCTAACTTGTAGTGAGTTCAAATTTGTTTTTTAATAATGCACTTATTATTATTATTAAACCACATAATTTTAATTTGCTCCAATTATTCAAAATCGGTCCCATTGGGGTATCTGAGGGTACAGATTATTACATATTTTCTTAGTTACATTTCTTGGAAACCCAGAATTTGTTTTGAACATTTGCAATTTATTCCTCAAAGGAGAATTCTAAAACAAACAAATAACTAAATAAAGTTGTAAACAGCAATGCCAGGAATCCCTGGAACCCTGATGGCTTCTCCCAGACTGAGTGTTCTCTGCCTTCCTTGAAGCCCCCCGCCCCCTTTTTTTTTTTTGCTCCATGACTTTCCAATGATGTCTACAAAAATGACCTGGTACAAAACCTTTTTAGAGTGAACAGACCACGTAGATGTAAAATGATCTGTTCCTACTTATTCCAAATTATGAACAGGCAAAATTGTCAAAAATCCTCATGAATTACTAAACAGCAGCCTTAGTCGTAAGACATGGACAATTAAATGAAAGTGATTAGGTCTCACTCTATGCTTCACAGAGTGTGCCTAGTACTTGACCTGTCCCTTAGGTGAAGTACCAAACTTACAAGGTGACTTAATCAGGTGGGAATGGCCAGTTCCCATGCCTTATTAAGTCCTGCAAAGTATTCAGCATTTAAAGCTCTACCAGTCTTGTAAGAGGTGTGCTAGTTAGGCATACCCAAAAAAAGCAAGCATTAGTATTATTTAGCATTACAATATAAAGTAGGGACTCAGCATACATTACACAACTCTAAGAGACTTTTCAACAGTTTTACAGGGACAAGCAGTTGATTACGATCTTAGGCAAGGTCTAAACCTTTAGAAACAGACTTACTCTCAACTAACCTGGCTTTTAGCATTTGAAAACAAGAACAGCCTATTCATTCTCTTAGTTGCCAGAGAAAGATTACAAAATTATTTTCTTCAAGGCTAGCATTAACTTACACTGAGTTAGTAAAAGGCTAAGTAGCATATAAGAGACATTTCTACATTTCTTTACAGGTGGATTAGAATGAACTCCTTCAGAATTTATGAAAGAGAACACAGGCTAAGGAAGGGAGGGGGTGTGGTCTGGGAAAGAGTTTAAGATAACTGGTAGCACTTCATATATGCAGCAGGCAATTTTTTCACAACCTTAACAACAAAAGGCAGGAATTTTGACAGTGCCAATGGGTTGGGAGAAACATCACACAAGGGAGGGAAACATAAAATGACATAAAAAAACATGCGCCAATCAAGTTTTTAAAAGACGACATGTCCCATTAAACAAAGCATAATAACTCAACCAGCTTTTTAGCAGATTTAGAACAACAGACACACACAAATAAGAGAATGAGGGGTATGAGAAACATCCACTTTGTCCCCTTCCAGTCATATTTCTCACGAAGATATCTCAGACACCTCTTAGCAATTGGCAGGTTGGTACACCCCAATGCAGACTAACTTTATGCGGAGCCCTCGTCATCCATCTCATTCACACACAATCACACAGCACATTCTTCAACCTTCCGTCCTAATCCTGGGAGTCTAAGAGTTCATCTTCAGACAGTGTTTCCTTCCACTACCTTTCAGCCCTTTCCTTCAGGCTGGAGATTACTAGCGGACTCCAGGAGGTGATCAAGCTCCCCTTCTGCCATCCATTGGCAGATCTATGTAAAGGCCCTTATACCTACCCTTTCCATCAGGTGGTCTTTCTGTCCTTTCCATCAGGTGGTTGTCTGCTCCAGTTCCTCAGCTCTTAGGTCCCTATTGTGCTTTTGTGGTCCGAGCTTCAGTGCGTTGGGAGGGGTCTCCCTCCTATGGATCAAGAGGTCCATTGCACGCCAGGCAAGATTGCTCTCCCCATTGCCCTGGAGGTCGAACCTCGATGACAAAGGAGGTGGAACACACCATCTCCAAACTCTCCATTTCCCAGCCAATGCACCAGATATGTAGTGGGAAGACAGAGAGATGGTGACACTGAGACTATTATAGGAAGTGGCACTTTATTATGCTGGATGGCCCAGTGGACTGGAGGGTCTAATTCTTCCAAATCGAGCCTTGCAGAACGGGAGAAGTGGGGTCTTATACCCTTGTTTAGGTAAGGGAGGGGGTCGTGTTGAGTGATTACACATCTCTTTTTGAAATTACAAGGTGGTGCTCAGAAAAATCAGATCTTTCAAAGAACAAATGGTTTCCAGGAACTGCAAGGTTGTAAACCGTCAGCTTCAGAAGAGGGGTTTTGGATAAGTCTGTGAATTAGTTACTCTTTTGTATTTCCATGAAAGCCATCAGTCTCTAACCATTTGGCCTTTTCAAACAAAACCAACCTGATGAGTCTTTAGAGCTTGCCACTTGGCTTTCAAAAGGAAATATCTTTAACTGCTACCAACCCCTCTCCTGCCACAACATTGGGTCCTGTCTCAAGTGACACTTATACTTCTGGGCTGATTCAAATTCCACACTCTTATGAACTATACCTGCTGCATAAACTTCTATATTATTTCCCATCTCTCTGTTTTCCATAATTTTTTAGAATGCCCAGAACACTCTTCTTGCAGATAGCTACCTGACTTAACCCCTCACTTCTGTCAGTCTTTTGCTCAAATGTCACTTTCTTAGTGAGGCCCTCCATATTTTCCCATTTCCAGATGGTAAGGGATGCCTTCTAAGAGAGTGGCCATGGTCTGGTGGATGGCAATGCTGGGAGTATAGACAGCAACAGCATGGCTAGAAATGTCTTGAGCAAAGGTACTGTGAACACACAGCAGAGCTCTTTAAGTGATGACCCCAGGGACTTTATCTGGGTTGCCTGGCAATGAACTAGGAACAATGGCTTCTTCTTTCCCTGTGGGAGAATCAGCCAATGTTCCCAGGTGCTAGGAGGCTGGCTTTCTCAGCTGACACCCACACAGAAAATGTTTATTCTTATCAAGTCTGCTCTCTTGCTTTCTCTATTAAAAGAGAACAGCATGGGCTATGTGTAAATCCCCTTCTGGAGCACAGTTCCTCTGTGTATCAGACTGCCCCCTTCCTGGGCTCAGGGCTTTGCAGGCTGCAGGCAAATAGGCACTGTGCATCTGGTAACCTCTGCCCACGAGCTCCAGCTGGCACAAGCAACACTATGCCTGCTGACAAGACAGACAGAAGCCAAGAGTGGGAAGACCCGTTACGTTAAAAAGAGTCAAATTACCTCTGGAGGTGGTAGTCACTGGAAATGAGTGGATATTTTTATTAATGGTCTAGAATCTAACTTTTTAATCATTATTCAAATCACCTGGTGTCTTATCTTCTCAAATGCTTTTAATAAAAGCCACAAACCCATAATTCTCTCTGTAAATTTTCCATTTATGCCCTCCTTTCTATTGTCTATTCTTTTCCCACTATTTTTCTTTTTTCTTCATTTAGCACTGACTACATATTATTACTAGTGCTGCTATTGCTGCTGCTGTTGTTGTTGTGGTTGCAGTCTTACTCTGTGGCCCAGGCTGGAATGCAGTGGCACAATCATGGTTTATCACAGTCTCAACCTCCTGGACTCGGGGGATCCTTCCACCTCAGCCTCCCGAGTAGCTGGGATTAGAGGCGCACACCACTATGCCCAGCTAAATTATTATTTATTATTATTTTTTTTTTTTGTAGAGACAAGGTTTCACTATGTTGCCCAGGCTGGTCTTGAATTCCTGGGCTTAGGCAATCCTCCCACCTCGGCCTCCCAAAGTGTTGGAATTACAGGTGTGAGCCACTGAGCTTGGCTAGCATTGGCTATTTTTACAAGAACACTTTTATAAAGTGTCCTTCCTGTTTTCTCAGTGGGTACTCATGGTTAAAATATGTGGAGGTCCTACTGCCACACTCCATGGAACAGATGCCCTAGTGGCACTCGGTCATGCAAGACCTAAGAGTTCAGCACCTGGTTTCTGGTGCCCTACATTGTGTCATAAAGAAACACCTGGTGAATTGATCCTTTGGATTCATCATTAGAAACCAGACTGCTTGAGTCTAACTTTTGGCTCAGAACTGTCCCTCAGAATCAGACAGAAATCCCTTGTTGCCCAAATTTACAGTTGTGCTACCTAAACTGGATTAGAATGGTGAGGAATGTAGGTTCTATCTCATCTCGTTAATTAGCTTATGACGTTCCTTACATGACAGGCATAAACTTGTGTTATTTAACCCTCATAATCAGTTTATGAAGCAGGAGCTATTATTATTCCATTTCATAGGTGAGGAGATTAAGGTACAGAGAGATTAAGTAACTTGCCCAGGTCACATATCTAGTAAATGGCAGGGAGGTGGGGGAGAAGGTGTGTAGATGGAATTAACACACAGAACTCATGTTCATAGTGTTATTAGGAAGGCACATGTAAAAGCCTTAGAAGAATACTAAGCACAAATGAAAATCCTCACTAAATATTAGTTGATGTTTGCTAATTTATTATTGTTATTATTTTACTACATAATGATACCAGTGATATTAGTCCAAGAAGTTAATAATTGCCTGCCTCAGATCAGGCACAGTGGCTTACACCTGTAATCCCCCCAGTACTTTGGGAGACCTAGGTGGGAGGACTACTTGAGCCCAAGACTTCGAGACCAGCCTGGACAACATAGTGACACCTCCTCTCTACAAAAATAAAAATAAAAATTAGCTGGACATGGTGGTGCTCACCTGTAGTCCCAGAGACTAGGGAGGCTGAGACAGAAGGATTGCCTGAGCCCAGAAGTTCGAGGATGCAGTGAGCCATGATTGTACCACACCACTGCAGTCATAGGCTGGGTGACAGAGTGATACCCTAACACCCTCCCCTCCCCCCACAAAAAAAATGCCTGCCTCTTTGGAGGTTTGGTTTAATTTGATATCATTTGATTATTTATCACTCAAATTTCATATTGTATCCTTTACTTTCATCTTCAGCTAAGAAATACCTGAAATAAGGCCCTAATCATTTTTGTTTTTGTTTTTGTTTTAATTTTAGGTTAATTATGACATCCTTGAAGAGAAACAAAAAATGACAATTGTATTTTAAGAAAGTGAGAAGACATTTAATTTTTAACAATTTTTTTTTTCATATACCACCCAACCAGAGGATAGCAACCTTAAAGGCTGGTCATTTTGATTTCTGGGACAGTGTGACACAATAGAAATGAAAGCACAAGTTTGGCCATCCAGCAGGTCCCTACTTTGCATCACAACGTAGCATCAAGTCAATCATTTTCCCTTTTCATCTTCAATTGCCTTATCTAGAAAATGGAGCAAGTCATTACCCACCTCAGTGGATGGAGGTGAAGATTAAATGGGGATAATGTAGTTGGCATGTGACAGACACTGAAAGACACTTTGCCCTTCCTTTTCCCCTTATGGATGTTTTATTTTATCTATTGGGATAATTGTTATCCATAGGTATTTCACACATTATTCCAAACTTAGCAGCTTTAGGATCTGAGCTTAGCCAACCTGGTTCCTCTGGAGGCCAAGGTTACAGGACTACAGTCACCTCAGAGATCTACCTGGAATTGATCTAATTCTAAGCCCAAACACACGGTTGCTGGCATCATTTTAGTACTTTTTCTGTTTAAGGTTATTAGACCAAAGGACTCAAGTCCCCATGTAGGCCTCTCCACAGGGCAGGTCACCACATGGCAACAGACTTTCTTCTAAAAAATGAGCAAGTGAGAAGGCCCTAAATAGAAGCCACGATTTTTTGAAATCTGATCTCAAAAGTGACACACCATCACTTTTGATATAGTTTTTTATAAGCAAGTCACAAAGTGCAACACATCTGAAAATGTATAATGCCAGAATATGAACCCTCAAAGGCAGGTATCATCCTAAGGGATGCCTACCACACTGAATAAACAGCCTGATTAAAACAAGGCAAAATAGTCATGTTAATCCACTATCTTAAAAAATGGAAGTGCACCTCTGTGTTTTCTAAGGTGCCTGACTGAGTGCAAGTACAGGGTCACATGTTTACACATCTGAAATTGCAGAAATATTTGAGTTTTGTGTTCCTGCTTGTTTCTATCATTTGCCTGTTTACTGTCTGAGGCTGCTGTACATCTGTGAAAAACTACATTTCCCAGGTTCCATTGCTCTCTGGTTTCCAATAGATTTGGCCAATGGGAGACACTAATGGAAGATTAAGGTGGGACCAGAATACTTCTGTCAAAGAAGACAGAAGCAAAGAAGCTTTGTAGAGCTTCTCCAGCCTCTTTGGGCACTACCTTGGCACCATTACCAACAGAATTCTCCTCCAGGAATTCTGAGTTCCTGCCTTACCAACCTGTAGGGAGAATTCCTGCCCCAACTCCTGAATGCTAGCATCACATTTTCTCCTGTTTGTTCCTCTAGCACAAGAAGAGGTAGAAACTTTCTGCTGAAGCTTATCTTCGGGTTGACCTCACTCCCTCTCTTGGGTTTCTCAAATCTTTCAACACCTGTTTATTTAATTACCTCTATTAAATTCCTTCTATGTGGACTCCCTAAAGTGGCATCTCTCTTTTTTTAAATTGGAGTGTGCTAATACACTGACACTCTAGGACTGAATACATCTAATAAACATTGGCCCTTCTGGAGCAACTCATGTACAGAGAGCAATGTTTGAAGTGTTTTCTAGTACTATCTGTCCCAATTCTTATGCTGCTGAAAGTCCAGAGGGTGGTCACTTCAAAATATCCTTTCACCATGTTAGGTTCAAGTTTCCTGATTTGTAAAGTGGGAGGCTTTGTGACATCTTTTTTCCTCAAATCTCTGAATATTGAGAACTCCATAATTTCTCCATAGAAAAGTTTAGAAACTGCATTCTGATTCCAGATCTTAAACTTTATATGAGGCCAAAGTGGGAGGGTAGACAGGAAGAATGAAGAGAAAAGGAAAGAAACAAATGGAAAACCCCAAACCCTGAATTGTCCACATCACAGAAGGGGAGAGATGACGAGGAAGGCTAACATGGTTCATGTTATGACTTCATAAAATAAGTATATTGGCAGGGAGCGATTCCTCATGCCTGTAATTCCAGCACTTTGACAGGCTCAAGTGGGAGGATTGCTTGAGGCCAAAAGTTAGAGACCAACCTGGGCAACATAGTGGAGAGCAGTATCTACAAAAATAAATAAATAAATTAGTCAAGCATGGTGGCATGCACCTGTATTCCTAGCTACTCAGGAGGCTGAGGTGGGAGTATCTCTTGAGGCCAGGAGTTGGAGGCAGCAGTGAGCTGTGATCATACCAGCATGGACAACAGAGCAAGAACCTGTCTCAAATATATACAGTCCTACAAATTGCTTCCTGCTTTCTAGTCCACTCCCTGCTTTCTACTTCAGCCTCCACACAGCCCCCCCCCCCAAAAAAAAAATCAAGGAATGGTGCTCAAGAATCAATATCCAATATGAAAATAATATTCTATTGTACCTGGGATAACAATAATTTACAAAGGATGGTAAAATTAGTTACTAGAGAATTATCCCAGGAGTGACAACAATGTAAGTTCACTGTAAGGAGCTGGACAAGTTACTTCACATCTTTGGACAGTTTTGTCTTCCAGAAAATGATAATAATAGTACATGTAATGATTTTAAGGATTGTGTATCTGTCAAATCTTTATGACAGTACCTAGCACATAGTATCTACTCTATAGTAAACTTTATTGCAATATATTGCAATAGGTCTAAACTGTAACTGAATAGTCTTACAATGTAACAGATGTAGATTATACAGGGATATTATACTTGCTACATGTTCCTCTGTGAGCAACTCTTTGGAAATCTATTCCTAAAGGCCAAGGAAACTGAGAGGCTCAAGAAAGAGGTTGACAAGTCTAGTTCTCAGAAGTTAACATTTAATAGGAACTTAGGAAGACAAGGCATGCCTCAAGTGGCAGTGATATAAGATGGTGGATCCTTGAGCCCAATTTTACTCCCAGAACCAGGGTTTATATAACATAAGGAATTTGCCTAAGGGCAGTATTTATAGTCAGTATGTGTTTACAATAACATCAAGGTTGTTTTTACTTAAGAGCAGGATTTATGGTAAGCTCATGAAAGTAGAACTCTTAGAGGCCTTTCCAGAAATGGGATTAATCAGAAATCAATATGGTGGTGTAGTGGGAAGACAAAGAGATCGTGACACCGAGACTATTATAGGAAGTGGCACTTTATTAAGCTGGTCGGCCCAGCAGGCTCGAGGGGCTAATGTGTCCAAATCGAGCCCCCCAGAACAGAAGTGGGGTTTTATACCCTTGTTTAGATAAGGGAGGGATTCGTGTTGAGTGATTACATATTTCCTTTGGAATCGTACAAGGTGGTGCTCAGCAAAATCAGATTTTTCAAAGAACAAATGGTTTTCAGGAATTGCAGGGTTGTAAACCATCAACTTCAGAAGAGGGGTTTTGGATAAGTCGGTGAATTAGTTACTCTTTTGCATTTCCATGAAATGGCCAGTCTCTGGCCATTTGGCCTTTCTTAAACAAAACCTGCCTGGCACCTGATGGGTCTTTAAAGCTTGCAGTTTGCCTTTCAGAAGGAAATATCTTTAACTGCTACCAACCCCCCTTTCTGCCACATCAGTGGATTAGTATATAAGATGGAGTTGCTTTAGCCTCCACACTACAAGTCCAGAGACATTATGGAAAAGCAACTATGAAAAATGGAAGACCGGTGATCATCTAGAAGAGTTCATCGCATAGTAATTTGTTGAGTTTATCTTTTCCACAGAGCAGAAAGCAGTATACAAGCATCCCTGGGGGAGATTAATTAAGAGACTACTGCTTGAAGAAATATCCCTTAATATACATCTATGCTCAGAAATTAACCTCATGACCATAATATAATGCAATAAGCACACCTCTGATACTTATTTTAATGTCAAGTCTTCCTTTCTTTATAATTGATAAATTAATGGCATGACTTGTAAACCTATCTCATGTGAATTTAGGTTTGTGTAATTATCATAATAAATGACATGTATGATTATTTACTATGTGCCAGACATTGTTACAAGCACTTCAAAAGTATTATCTAACCTTAGCAACAGTTCTACTAAGCAGGTAACAGTTGTATCAGTCAAGTTTTCTTAAATGTTATAAACAATTCTCAAATCTTTGTGGATAACAACAGGAATGGTTATTTCAGGTTCAAGTTGCATTTCTTTGTGGATCAGCAATGGTTCAGCTACACATCTTCACAGAGGGATCCAGGCTGGAAAAAGACGACATAAAAGGATCTCATTGCTCTCAAAGATTATGCCAGGAAGTAGGTGCATGCTACTTATACTCATGTTTTATTGACCTAAGCAACTCACATATAAGAACTGATGTAGACATTATAAGAAAGAGTACTCCTCACATGGGGAGGGATATCATAAATCCCTATCAATGGACAGGATTGTATAATATTCCTAGGAAGGGCACCAAAACAATTGGGAGCAATAGTTCAATCTACTACAATATTCTCATTCACATTTTAGGCATAACAAAATTGAGAAACAGAGCTTAGTAAGTTTTTTAAATTCACCTTGTATATTAGAGGACTGAGATTTGAAAAGGAGTGGTGTACCTCCAGAACGATGGTATCCAGACTCCAAGAAAACACCAGCAATTCTCACTTCCTGGTTTTTTGTTTGTTTGTTTGTTTTTGTTCTTTGAGTAGGAGTCTCACTCTGTCACCCAGGTGGGAGTGCAGTGGCACACTCGGCCACCCCAGCGTGGATGCACTGGGCTCCAGTGATCCTTCCACCTCCACCTTCCAAGTAGCCGGAACTACAGGTGCGTGCTACCACTCCAGGCTAATTTTCTAGTTATTGTAAAGATGAGGTTTCACTAAGTTGCCCAGGTTGGTCTCAAACTCGCAGGCTCAGGCAATTCACTCACCTCAGCCTCCCAAACTACTGGGATTACAGGCTGAGCCATCTAGCCCAGCTATCAACTCCTGGTATTAACAGACTTGTGAAGTCCCCTTCCAAACTGGATAGGTCTGACTTATGAACCTAGCAAATACTGTGACTTCTGAAGTTAGGTTATAAAAGATCATGTGACTTCTACTTTTTTGTTTAATCCTTCTGGGGGAAGCCAGCTGCCATGTAGTGAGACTTCATACAGCCCTATGGAAGGTGTCATCTGCCAAGGAACAGAAACTTTGTACCAAGAGCCAACAGCACCTTGCTAGCCAGGTGAACCATCTGGAAATCTTCCAATTCCACTCTTCAGCTTAAGTCTGCAGATGACCAAAGTTCCAGCTAATATCTTGACTATAGTCTCATCAGTGATCCTAAGTCACACTCAAATTCCTGACCTATGGAAATTATGAGATAAATGTTCGTTATTATTTTAAGACACTAAATTTTGGGATAATTTGTTATGCAGCAATATAGAACTACCCAAGAGTCTATCTGATTAACCATTATGCCAAACTGCTACCACATATAAATTAGTGATCATGTGTAAACAGATAATCCTTACATTTACAAACCAGCAAATCCACATAATGTAAGAATGGTGGAGAAAGAAAAGTAAAAGGATATAATAATAAAGAATATAATGATAAAAGTGTAAGTAATAATAGGAAGTATGATAGACAAACAAAGAAACTGAAAAACAGAGAAAAGATACACAGAAAGACCAAATACAATGTGTTCTTGATTACTGAGCCATTTCTTCTAAAGACATGAGCAAGACCTTTGAATAGATGCTGCAAAGATCGAACAGAAAAATGATTATGTTTTCAATATTAAAGTGAATGAGAAGGTGGTTAACATCTCTAAAACTATTCTTTCTCACAGGCCCCTTTTTCAGACAGAAAAGAAAATTCCTTGGCTCTTGCCAGAATTAAGAGATCCTTTTTTGACCCTTAAATGTAAATGTGTAGACACTTAGGTTTTATATTCTTAAAATTTCTTGGCCCAAAAAAATATATCCCAGCCATGCACAGTGACTCATGCCTGTAATCCCAGCACTTTGGGAGGCAGAGATGAGAGGATTGCTCAAGTCCAGGGGTTTGAGACCAGCCTAAGCAAGTTGACAAGACCTCGTCTCTACAATAAATCAAAAAATTAGCCCAGAATGGTAATGCATACCTGTGGTTCCAGCTACTTGGAAGGCTAAGGTGGAAGGATCTCCTGAGCCCAGCAGGTCAAGGCTGAGGTGGCCATGAGCATGCCCCTGCACTCCAGGCTGGATGACAGAGTGAGACTCCAACTCAAAAAAAAAAAAAAAAAAAAACTATATATAAATATATATA
The DNA here is from genome assembly GCA_963574415.1 of Tarsius wallacei. Taxonomy (NCBI): domain Eukaryota; kingdom Metazoa; phylum Chordata; class Mammalia; order Primates; family Tarsiidae; genus Tarsius; species Tarsius wallacei. The sequence continues at coordinate 19,763 of CAUYQG010178147.1, read as the reverse complement.
TATATCAAACTTTCACCTCATCCCTACATCAAAACTCTCCACCTACACCTTTTGCAAATATCCTTTCTGTTTCAAAATTCCACAGGAATTCCCTCCTGAAAGCCTCCACCATCTTGTCTAACTTTAGAGCAAGTCAAGTTGCTGACTTCTCTCAGGCTTTCATCTTAAAACACGAATGTGTTCTTGGAGTTTCTATATGGTTCAACATGCAAATTAAACTTAGAATTACTTATTAGACTTACACTTTTTAAATTTTTTGTTTTAGATTTATTTATTTATTTAGTCTCAGGCCTATGTGGAACAATTTAACTCTGAAGTTAGAGCTTGAAATATGTATGTGCGTATATATAAAATATATAAATTATATATCTGTGTGTGTACGCGTATGGTAAAACACATAAAATATAAAAGTATATACACATTATATAAGATATATAAAGAGATAAAGATAACTTCTTAGACTGCATCCTATGACATAATACCCCTTCAGTTTGCTGATTGTGACCTGCTATTCATGAAATCAGTTTAGTTGGCTGTGATCAGCTTTATTGAAATTGAAAGCTGGTGCGGTGGAGCACATTCATAATCCCAGAGCTGCGGGGGGCTAAGTTGGGAGGGTCATTTGAGACAAGGAGTTCCAGACCAGCATGGGTAATATGATAAAACCCTATCTCTACCAAAAATAAAAATTGCAAACCAGGTGGGTGTGGTGGTACTTCTTTGTACTTCCAGCTACCCTGGGAGGCTGAGGCAGGAGGAATGCTTGAGTCCAGGAGTTTGAGGCTGCAGTGAACTATGATGATAACACCACTGCACTCCAGCTTGAGCAACAGAGGAAGATCTTGTCTCTAAAAAATGATGGAAGGAAGGAAGGAAGGAAGGAAAAAAGAAGGAAGGGGAGGAAAGCAGGGAGGGTGAGAGTTCTCAAACATGGTCTCCACATGCAGCTTGGCTTTCTCACAGCATGGTGGCTTCAGCATCACCAAAATTGTTCTGAGACAGCTCAGAAATCCAAGCCTTGAGATCCAAAAAAATTAAGCTTGTCACATTATACATCCATGAGGATGCCCATGAGGAGTAGACTAGGTAAGAAAATACTTTTGGCCATATTTATAGTATTAAACAGCAAGGCAAATGAACAAACCTGAACTTTCTGTGTCAATACATAAAAAGGAATGGATACTATTGAAAGAAAAAGAACAAGGCATAAAATAATAAATACAATATGATATCATCAACAGACAAACTGAACTATATTGTTCATGGATACTTATACAAGAGAAAAATCTATTAAAAAAATAATTTCAACAAAGTGCAGATAATGGAGAGAAGGAGGGTACAAGGGGGATAGTATATGAATATCCGGTATACACAGCACATATTTTTTTTAATAACCTTTTTTTTTTTTTGAGTCTCACTCTGTTGTCCAGGCTGGAGTGCAGTGGCATACTCATGGCCACCGCAGCCTCGATCTGCTAGGCTCAGGTGATCCTTCTGTTTCAGCCTTCCAAGTAGTTGGAACTACAGGCACACACCACCACACCCAGCTAATTTTTTTATTTATTGTAGAGATGAGGTCTCACCAAGTTGCCCAGGCTGGTCTTGAACCTGTGAACTCAGGCAATCCTCTCATCTTGGCCTCCCAAAGTGCTGGGATTATAGGTGTGAGCCACCGTGCCCAGCGTAGCATTATATTTTTAAGAGAAACATGTTGTTTGCTAATAATAAAGAAATTTATATGATAGAGATTTTGAAAACATATAAAAGTTTAGACACAAGACTAAAAGTAATTTATAGTTCCACCACTACAGTGAGCCTATATCACAATAATTTTCTTTAATCATCTATGAAGTTTTATGGAATGGTGAAATATTAAGATATTTGTTTTAGAAAACTTTCTATTTTGAAATAATTTTGGGATTTACAGGAAAGTTGAAAAAATAGTACAAAAAGTTTCTTATTTCTCTCAACTATCATCCTGAAATATTGTTTTACATAACCATAAACAATTATCAGGAGTAGGAGATAGACACTGGTAAAATATTAACAAAACTACAGACTTTATGTAAATTTCACAATTTTTTTTTTTGCTACTGTTCTTTTTCTATAATAGTTCTGAATTCTGTTCTTGTGTTTTATGACATTCACACTTTTGATGAATGCTGATCAGTTATTTTGAATAATGTCCCTTGATTTGAATTTGTCTGATGTTTTCTCCTCATTGGGGTGAGTTTAGGTATTTTTGCCAGAAAATATCACCAAAATGGTGACGTGTCCTTCTCAAATCAAGCAGTTTATAATGCACATATGTCCTTTTACCTTGTGATGTTTACATTACTCAGTAGAAGTAGTATCTGCTAGGATTCTTCAATGGGATAGGCATCTTGGGGAAGCAAATCTTGCTTATCCATAAATGTTTACCCACTAATTTTAGCATCCATCAGTGTATTTTATTTGTAAAAAATTACTATAGTGTCTGCCTAATGATCATTTCATATTTCCCACTTTTCTCATACATTAATTAATTGGAAATTTTACAGTGAGGAAGAGTTATCTTTCCTCCTTATGTATTTATGGACATACATTTTATTCTATATGTTATAATCAATGCCATCTTTTTTAAAATTTTGTTTCTCAAATAGTACCAGCTCTGGCTATTAGGAGAGCTATGAGAATGGCTTCCTTGTTTTGTCAACAAGTTTCCATCTTTATTTCAGCATCTCCTTATTTTCTGGCACCACAAGATATTCCAGGTCCCCCCTGAATCTTCTCTTCCCCAGTCTTGGAATCAATCACTTCTCTAAAAAGTCCTGTTTCCTTCTATTGGAGAATGGTTCTAAAAACCAAAGATCATGTGTCAAGCATACTAATTGGTACTAAGGTGAAACCTCTTGTAGGCCCTTTCAGTTGACAAAGCAAGGAGATACATGTGTATATTAACTTCTGCAGATGCACACACAGATCTATGTTTTTTATGTAACTGTAGGTTCATTTAAAAATATGAATTTATATTAATACCTCTAACTCTAATCCATCACTACAAGGTTCATATTAGCCAAATACTTCTTTCTCCACCAGTGATAAAACTAACTCACATTATGTAACACCTAGATGATTTTACTTATTTGTTCAATTCTAATGTGCATATTAAATAGTTTTAGAATTAATAACTTCTATGCCTGAGAGGAAAACATTTACTAGATTACTACATATTATTGTGTGTATCTTTTTTGTCCTTATCATTACAGTATCCAATCAATATTGGTTTTTAGTTACTTAAGTTAACTTTTATCTTGCTCAATTTCTTCAATGTTATTATGTTATTAATTTAATACAGCTTGGTTTATTTGCTAGTGCTCATATTCCATTTGGGATCCCCCATTTCTATTGGTTTTAGTAGTTTGTTTTGCTAGTATATAAAACATTACTGGAATTGTAAGAGCCAGAATTATATGAAAAGGTATTTTTAAAAAGTCACTCCTTTCTTCCCCTCTCATGTGCTCATGCATGCTCAGGCATGTGTTCCCCTCTTCCCATGCCTTCTTCCCATTCTGCCCTCTTTCTAACTTTTTTATTCTCACCCACCTTTCATAGGTAACTTAACCAATCTCTTCAGTTTTCAGTTTATACTTCCTGTATTTTTATTTTCATGAATGAACAGAAAATTATATGTTTTCTTTTGTCTTCTTCTTTCTCAAACAAGGGGCATTATTATCCTATGAATACTTGTTTGTACTTTTCCTAATCACCTAAGTATACATCACATATCCTGGAATTCACTCTATATTATTTCATAGAGATCTTCCTCAGTCATTGTTGTAGCTACATACTACTCCACTGTTCCCTGAATGTTCCCTGATTTATTCAACCATTTTCTTGTATGCACATTAAGGTTGTTTTCAACATCTTACAATTCCAAACAATATCGCAACGAATAACCCTGGGTATGCATCACATCATTTTTATTGTTGATTTAAATAAAAAGAAAAATAATGTTTAAGATAATACATAGTATCTTTATCTAGTATAAAGCACCTCTTTCCCAAACTCTGTCTTTAATAAAACAATAATGGAAACATCATCTCAAAATAACAACGTTCAGATTTAAGCACTTGGAATCCAGAATTGTGTAGTAAAAGGAATCAAGGAGCCACCTTTCCTTTCCTTTCAACTTTTCTACAAACCACATTGTTTCTCTTAACATAGTTGCTACATGACCACAATAAAAATGATCACAATGTCCCCCCATTTTCTATCACTCAGAGTTACTTACAAAGTGTCAGTGATAGGAAATTACTTTCTCAGCCCATTAAAAAATAACACACTTGAGACTATTTCATGATTATAAATTGCATGAGGAAGACATACCATAATCTGGACATATTAGCTTGTACAGTAAGAAATGTCTTTTACATGAGGACAGAGTTGTGTACATAATTAAAGCTACATACAGTAAGCGCTGGTATTTTATATTATATTCCAATTCATTTTTAAAAATTAGTTGTGCACAATAAAATTGATTTTGTAATTTTTGATGTTTGGTCAGACCTGCAGTCTAAAAATCTCTGATCAATAAAAGCACATGCTTTGAAGTCAGACCAACGTGTGCTGGCATCTGGGATGTACCTCTTACCAACAGTCTTATCAAGAGAATGTCTTACCTCTCAAGGTCCATTTTCTCTTGCATAGTACAGTAGCCAATAAATCAAATCAATAATTACTATTAAGAATGATAAAATGAGATAAGGAATGGAGATGCTATAATGGATGAGTCAAGTAGTCCATAGGAAGTCAAGTTTCTGTCCACCCTCTATAAATGGAAAATAATGAATCACTGGATGCTAACTTTAGTTAATGTCTTTTCTCCTTCTTGAGTTCACTATAGTGGCCAGTCAGGCATGAATCCAAGGAAGTCAGGATTGGACTAATAGGATTAGACTAATGCTACCCTCATTCTCCCAACATGTGGTTATATCCAGCAGGCAAGTCAAGAAAATCTCACAGACAAGTTCTCTAGTGAAAGGGGCAATAGTTCCCAAACTTGGCTAAACATGGAATGGCATGAGAAACTTGTTAAATATTCAGATTCTGAGGACCCATTGGAGAATTATTAGATCAGAATAATTTGAGAGCTCAGAATCTGTATTTAAAACACATGCATGAGCATGCGTGAGCACACACGCCAAGTTCTGATATTGCCAGCCTCCTGGCAGATCTATAAGTAAAGCCTGTTGGTATTGCTCCCATTTCATCATTAAAAAGTGTCAGATAAACGCTTGATTTAATAATGGTCACTCTTCAATGTCTTCTTTAAGTGTGCCAAATCATTTTATCTATCAGAAAACACACTGCACCACAGGGGGCAAACATAAGTGAGTTGAAAGTTCACAGAATTTGGAGTTAAAGTCCCTCCAAGAAGTGAAGAATATGTAAGATAAAGTGAGGCATTTGAAACCAAACTTCAAGGTGTTGTGCAAACTTTAGCCATTTACGGGAGCAGTTTTGGTTGTCATAAAAGATGGGTAGGTATACTTCCATTCTAAAATCAAATGTCCATATAAAATCAAATGCCCTCATCTGTTTAGGAGATTTATCCACCTTACTTTTTATTTCAATAAATGCAAACGGACAATTTTATTTTTGCACTAGCTTGCACTCGTTAGATCGAAAATGTTTACACATTAAAGTCATGTTGATAATTTACATCACTTTTATACCAAAGTCAGCATTCATTTTACACAGGACCGCTTTGAAACATTTCATTCATGGTGTATTAAAGTTCTGTATTTTATTATTTCAGTGGTAGGGATTGCATCTGTGGAGAAGATTTGGGGCAATGAAACTAAAGTTTAAGGTGATATCCAAATGCCATGTTACAATCAGCCACATTCACAGAACAGTATTGTAGCACCTTATAGTACTGGACAAAATTCTATACTATATCCCTAGTAGGTGACTTTTTAAAAGACGATTTCAACCAGACTAGTTTTCAGAAATGATTATTTTGGTTGGGCTTTCATTGTCAACTTATACTCTTCCTTGGTGGGGCAACTACCTAAACAAATCCACTCTTTCAGATATTGTTCCAAGGATGTCTTCAGAGGGCAATGACTTAGCTTAGATAGTCTCTCAAAGTTCTGCTTCAGAGATCAAAATTTGTACTTTTTTCATTTAATTTCTACATGTCACTTTCTTTTTTTATGAAGCTCTGGAAAGCACTGGGCCATGATCTTCATGAGGATTGAAACCATATACGGTGAGTGGACTAGTCATTCATCAGCTATTCATTAATAACAGGGTCTAGTTTTCTCTAATACTGGGAATAGATGTTTCAATCTACATCTTTTATTGATTTTCCCATATGATCAAAGCTCGAATTTCAACTCTCACCTAGTATATTACAATTTGGTCCTGAAACATACTTCAAAAGCATTCAGCAAGGTTAAAGAAAGACAAATGCTTCAAAGTAAAGTGGACCTTCACTTCCAGTGACTTTATAGACATCATATTTGAAATTTAATCTTTAATCTCTGAACCCTGAATATATTTTGAACTCCCCTTCCTTCCCAAGTACCCTGGATTCAAGGTATCTCAACCCATGGAGCAGTTGTCCAGAGGAAGAGAGAAGCAACAGCCCCGCCCCCAACCCTTGGGAGCAGAAAGAGAATTATCCAAACGAATTGTTTAAAAACTCAGGTGTAGCGGACAGAAATAAAACCACGGCTACATAGATTGATGTCCCAGGGGTCCAAAATTTAGCCCTAAATGGGCAATACTTTGCTTGGCGTTAAACTAAACCAGTTTGATGAACTCAAATGCCCTCGGCTCAATAGGCAGGACTCTCCGAGGAGCCTGTGTTACTTCCCTCACTTAAGTGCAGATTTGTAATAAAAATCTTGATGCCAGCGGCATGTTTTTTGGACACGTAAGAAGCTAACCACTTGGAGAATCATATTTGAGAGGTCAGAAAACTCCAGAGCTAAAGATCGGTTTATAATTTACGAAGAAAATAGAAAGTTTTGTTTCTCTGAGTTGAATTTTGCCAAGCACGGCGGGAAATATTGCTAGTTTTTGGCACAAGGTTTTGTTCTTTCCTTATCATTTAAGATGTTCTTGAAGCCTGAGGCTTCGGGGATCATTATCTGAGAAAAATTTGGAAGTTCGGTGTTGAGAATTTTGATATTTTTGGCTTTTTTTGAGGTGTAACAAACACAACTCTGGATCGGAGAGGACACTCTGCGGCTGCCAGCGAGGCGGGCTGGACAGCGCACCAATCACGGCGCAGCTCCGCCCTATATAAACGGGCGGGCGCAGCGCCGCGGCCCGAGTCCCGGCCAGTGCCTCTGCTTCCGGCTCGAATTGCTCTCTCTCACGTCTGCCTTCAACATGTCCGAGACTGCGCCTGCCGCGCCCGCCGCTCCGGCCCCTGCGGAGAAGGCACCCGTGAAGAAAAAGGCCCGCAAATCCGCAGGTGCGGCCAAGCGCAAAGCGTCTGGGCCCCCGGTGTCCGAGCTCATTACCAAGGCTGTCGCCGCCTCCAAGGAGCGCAGCGGCGTGTCTTTGGCCGCTCTCAAGAAGGCGCTGGCAGCCGCTGGCTATGACGTGGAGAAGAACAACAGCCGCATCAAGCTTGGTCTCAAGAGCTTGGTGAGCAAGGGCACTCTGGTGCAGACCAAGGGCACCGGCGCCTCAGGATCCTTCAAACTCAACAAGAAAGCAGCCTCCGGAGAAGCCAAGCCTAAAGCTAAAAAAGCAGGTACGGCCAAGGCCAAGAAGCCTACAGGAGCGGCAAAGAAGCCGAAGAAAGCGGCGGGGGCGGCCACCCCTAAGAAGAGCGCCAAGAAGACCCCAAAGAAGGCGAAGAAGCCGGCCGCAGCTGCAGGAGCCAAAAAAGCGAAAAGCCCGAGAAAGGCGAAAGCAGCCAAGCCGAAGAAGGCGCCCAAGAGCCCAGCGAAGGCCAAAGCAGTGAAACCCAAGGCGGCTAAACCAAAGACCGCCAAGCCCAAGGCAGCCAAGCCAAAGAAGGCGGCAGCCAAGAAAAAATAGGAAGTTTTGGCCAACTGCTTAGCTCAACACAACCCAAAGGCTCTTTTCAGAGCCACCCACAGATCTCAGTAAAAGAGCTGTTGCATTCACAGGGGGCGTGGCTGGGAGTAAGCGCCACCACAGAGGGGCGGGCATCCCGGCAGCGGCGTGGGTTTTACCAATACTCCACTCTATAGTGGAGAGCTTCCTTGATAGATCCGCGAGAAAGAACGGGCATGACGTGCTGATCTCGGGATCTATTAGGTTGCCAGACATCCAAGCGCCCGCGTTTTCGCGAATTGGAAACCGTTTAAGCTGGCAGCGGTGCATGTTGTGCGGTAAGGCAGGCAGCAGACTATATACCCCAGCGTTAAAAAGGAAGCCGATATGTATAAATAACTGCTGAATTCGATCTCGTGTCATGGTTTCTAAGTGACTATAGAAGGTTAGCTTGCTATGGAGTTGAGCTGTCTAGGGATAAGGTGCTAACTCTACAAGCCTACAAAACAGTTCATATTGAGAAATAAATACGCTCTGCGGGAACTACACAGCTGTCTTGCTCCAAGAGGCCTATTTATAGTAGCTTCGGGTAGTCTAGTCTGGGCTTTCTGATTGGGTCAAAGTAAAGTAATAAGGCAGCCAATGAAAAGATAGTGCTTTAAGTGTCGTTTACATTGGTATTTGTGACGACACTCTGAAACAGTCCAATCACAAACGACATCTTATTAGCCTCATTTGAATACCGCGTCTATAAATGAACGTGGCCTCGCTGGGGGTGACTTTTCTGTCAGGTGTTTGCAACAGTGTTTCGTTTTTTAGCGCTACAATGCCCGAACCCACAAAGTCAGCCCCTGCCCCAAAAAAGGGTTCCAAGAAGGCGGTCACCAAGGCACAGAAGAAGGACGGCAAGAAGCGCAAGCGCAGCCGCAAGGAGAGCTACTCCGTGTACGTGTACAAGGTGTTGAAGCAGGTCCACCCCGACACCGGCATCTCGTCCAAGGCCATGGGCATCATGAACTCCTTCGTCAATGACATCTTTGAGCGCATCGCCGGCGAGGCGTCGCGCCTGGCGCACTACAACAAGCGCTCGACCATCACTTCCAGGGAGATCCAGACGGCCGTGCGTCTGCTGCTGCCCGGGGAGCTAGCCAAGCACGCCGTGTCGGAGGGCACCAAGGCCGTCACCAAGTACACCAGCTCCAAATAAATTTGCCAAGTAAGCTTTTTAACACCTAACCCCAAAGGCTCTTTTCAGAGCCACGCATGTCTTCAACAAATGAGTTGTAATTCTTTCATTCTAGTCCAAAGAATACTTCGATTTACCAGCACCACATTTAAAGCTACGTTACCAATATTTGATGTATAGTGTTGCGGAGTGAAATACGGAGAATAACAACAGCTGCCAGAAATTGAGTTTTCACTATGGTCACGTACAGATTGCATAGAATCACCAGCTCATTTAGTGTCACAAAACTAGATACTAACTAGCATAGCCTGAAAAATGTCTTTAAATGTGCAGCTTTTAGTTTCCGTGTGTAGGTCTCCAAGTTGATTGCGATGTTGATCCGGGATTCAGTTGTGACTGCTCGCCCTGAGCACAAAAGAGCATGCTCTAACTACTCATTTATTTTGGTTGCTTCCCTCCCCACCCCCATTTTCTTTTTAAAATTGTTACCGGCTGGGCTGGGAGGCTCAGCCTGTAATCCCAGCACTTTGGGAGACTGAGGAGGGTGAATTGCCGGAGTCTGGGGGTTCGCGACCAGCCCGGGCAACTTGGCGAGACATTGTCTCTACAATTGAAAAAAAAAAAAATAGCCGGGAGTGGTAGCGCGCGGCGGTAGTTCCGGCTACTTGGAAAGCTAAAGCAGAAGGCTCGCTGGAGCCAAGCAGGACAACGCTGGCGGTGAGTTTGCCACTACACTCCAGCCTGGACGACAGAGAGAGACGCCAACTGAACAACAACCATGTAGATATGCAATACTACACAACAAGCCTGAAGACAATGTGACATTTTACAGAAATAATACAGTTTTCTGTTTCCTTGCTTTGCATTTGGGCCAATTTCTGTATAAGGCTCAGTAGGCAAGCAGGGGAGGGAAAGAGGGATCCTGTATTTTAGCTAGAAGGTTCCGAAGTGAAAAGGAAGCACTATGAGACGCCTTCAAATTCTGTCAGTTACTGTATCTTCTTTTTCAAAAAGCCTTTTTTAATTTATAGTCTTTTGGCAGTTTTCAGCTTAAAAGTCCTCTGGGTAACAGAAAAATCAAATAGACAATTCTTTGAAGTTTCTAACTGCAGACCGAGACACCCCCCCAAGTTTCTAACTGCAGACCCCACACCCCCCCAACCCCCCACCCCACCCCCATGCCCCTGTATAGTTCCCGCTTTCCTGGATGTTCCTGAGTGCCAAGGACAAGAGGAGGAAGAAAAAGAAAGAAAACCCCTTCTGGCAGGATATGACTTCTGCTGCAAAAGGGAGGATGATGACATAAAAGGTTTTCACTGCTGGGGAATGGATGATCATGGGAGAAAAAAGTCTAGGAAAAGAGACTGGAGGGAACTGGGAGGGAGTGGCCAAAAGGAAAGTTATCAATGCTTTGAACAGAAAATTGTGAGGTGGATGAGGCTAGGTTTGGAGTGATGTGCTGACTGAAATAGAGAATTTAGATGGTGGGTAATAGATAATTGGCTGAAGGAATGAATTTAGAAATTCCAGTTTCCTAAATACTATTAAAAACCAACATGGATTCATAGATTTTGCCACAGATCTTCCATAGCATGGCAAGCATGATACCTGATTGGACAACTAAAAGCCTGCATAATATTTTTTAAAATTCTTAAAAGCAACAAAGAGTGACTAGGAATGTAAGGAACTCTGGTTCAGGAACTTGGTCTGTGTGAAACCTCAAGGTTTTACAGATGGTGGCTTTTACTGAAACCAGAGCTTTGGTTTTTAGGGTATTGTATGGAAACTGAGCAGGATGTGGAACCTGTAAAGAAATCTTTTCCAGTGAAGCTGAAACACCAGACCAAAAGTTACCTCCTCAGGGTAGAAGAATAAACTCTGGACATAAGTACACACAAAAAAACTCACTACAGATAATAGCAAAGAAAAGAATCAGTTCTAAACTTGGATGCTGAACAGGGTAGATTCTACCCCTTAGGGATAAACTACAGGCCAACCTGAATGCTTACCTGTTCCTGACATAGGGATTCAAAACACCCAAGATAAGAACTTAATTTAGGTATATTTCAGACTGGTTTTGTTCCTCTAAGCACCTGGAAGAAGCAAATACCCATCATCTCTGGAAGAACAAGCTTCACTTTAGGCATCACTCAATCCTTACAGATAAAATATATTTATATATATGTTTTTTTTTTTAATGAGCAGCTTCACAATCAAAATTAACCAAACACACTATGAAATGGAAGAATGACCAAGTACAACAAGAGCAACAGACAATGGCAACAAAAGGAGTGAAAAGAAGGAATTAACAAATATAGACTTGAAATACTAACTTTAATGTCTTTAAAAAAAAAAAAAAAGCTGTTCAAAATTTGTTAAGGGGCTAAGAAAATGCAAATAGTGACTGCACAGATTTGAAAAAAGAACCTAACAAAAATTCTAGAAAATAAACATATATAACTAATTAAATGACAGAATTAAAATTAAATGCTTACTTGAATAGGTTTAACAACCAATTGGACCTAGAATTAAAAAAATAATAATGAATTATATAACCAGATCTTAAAGAATCATCTAAAATGCAGAAAGAATAATGTATACGTGAGTTTAAGAGATCTGGAATTTGTAGTAACATGATTTGACATGGATCTAATCAAAATACCATAAGGACAACCAAAGAAGATGATGCAGATATGAGATTTAAAAGGTCATGGCTGAGAATTTTCTAGATCTGATGAATTACTCATGCAATTAAAAATACATAGAGTTAAAAATGATACCAAAAAAGGGGTCACTGTGTGACACTGAATTATGCTCTATATATTCTTGCAACAAATGTAATACTGATTTTCATAAGACTGTGCCTTCTGTTCTGTATTAATACATGGCATCAGACTAAAGCACTGTTTGAAATGTTCCATGTGAAAACATAATTGGGCAATTCATTATTTACATGTGTTTTGTATCTAGCTATCATTTTCTATTAACCCTAATTAATATTTAGTGGACTGTCTTGATTGTAATTGCATATAATACAACTATTAGCAAATAAAAATGTTGAAATCTTCTTTCCGATAACTATTTATTAGTTGTTGTTATTGTGTTAGCTACAATCACAAACAATGTCATATTAGACTTGCTAGCAGGCAATGACTTCCTCCTTTTTTTGCAGATATGGCTTTGGTAGTTTATGATTTATAATATTTGCTTGTGTGAGTGCATGTGTGTACACCCAAGTATATTATCTTAAATTTTGTTAATATTTTAAATGGATTTATTTTTCCATTTCTATTTACATGAAATAATTCTATGATTTTATGTTTTGGATTTACCTTTATCAGGTGTCACTATTAAGATTATGTAACTTTATAACATTAATTTTGGGGCTCTGCATCTCTATTAGTTATTTATTGCTATATAACAAATTACACCAAAATGGAGAAGCTTAAATCAATGATTATTTGATATCTCACTTAATTTCTTCAGGTCAGAAATCCAGAAGTGACTTAACTTAAGCATAGGTTGTAGTCAGCCAAATCCTTGACTGTTGCTGGAAGATTCTCTTATAGTATGGTGTGCTCTCATATATGACAAGGCCTCAGTTTCTTGCCACTTCAACCTCTTCAGAAAACTTACTGTATTCAAAATGTGGCAGCTGTTATCCCTTAGAAAGACAAAATATAGAAAGAGAGGAAAGAAAGAACCACAATTCCTTTTTGTTAAAAAGCTTCAAAAGTCACACCCTTCTATGGCGTTCTATTGTAATGACTAAGGTTAACCTTTTCACGTAAAAATAGTAAAATAATTTTGGACATATTTTAAACTACTACATTAAAAAAAAATACTTGAATGTAAAAAGTATTCATGCTTTAAAGACTAGAGAGAAATCAGCTGTAAAATCACCTGGATCTAATACATTTATTTATTTATTTACTTACTTACTTATTTAATGTGAGAAAGCAGGATTTATTGAGAGGACAGAAAAGCTCCCACAGTGGGAGGGGACCCAAAGGGGTTGCCCCAGATCTGATACCTTTATTAATGGTAGGCCTTTAAAAATTTTTTGACAACTTAGACTACAATTGACCACTATCCGCAGAGACAAAAGCTAATAAAATCCCCATGTGATTCCCTGATGGACTTTTTCCTGAAGTAATAAAAGACAAAATAGTGCCCCTACAACTCACATAAAACATTAGCCCAGTTACAGAGCGGGTACTTTTAAAATATATATATTAAATTAATTAATTTAAGAAATCCTAAACTATAATTTATAAAGGAATTCTCTAATGCATGAGTGTTGTTAGAATATCCAACAAATAACTTTTGCCTTTTTGGGAAAAAAAAAGTGTGTGTGTGTGTGTGTGTGTGTGTGTGTGTGTAGTAGAGTATGAAGATATGAAAAATTATATGAAAAAACAAATTAATAACCTTAAAATAAAAAAATTTAGTTATGAAAGATTTGTAAGGAAATTGCTGGGCACTGGATTGAACACTGGTGATACAAAGAGGTAAGGTGTTCCTTGACCTCCTGGAGCCCTCAGTCAAGAAGACTTATAGGCAATTGTTTTCATTTTCCTTTACCTTTCACAAAGGCCTAAAAAAGTATTTCTCATATCTTGAAAATCACCAGGCAAGTGAATGAATTTGGGTTTACATAAGAACTACCAAACTCAGTGCATTAAGTTAAACATATTTATTCAAAATGTTGAGGAATACCAAAATAAGTAATGTTAATTTTATTTTGTTTAAAATGTTGACAATGAATGCTAAACTGTATTTCATAAATCTAAATAATGCTTTATCAATATTACAGTGAAATTACAGCTACTTTTAGGAAAGAAGAAGGAAGATGGGGGAGAAGAATGATGAGCGAAATTGAGAAGGATTCAGAAAAGGAAGAAGCAGACTGTTACTATGAATGAGAAGGAAAAGACTTAGAGATAAAAAAGGAACCTATAGCAAAATGTCAAAGGAAAAAAGCATAGACCAAAAAAAAAAAAAAAGAGAGAGAAAGAGAGAGAGAAGAAGAAAAAGAAAGATGAGTGGATAGAAATTGCCATATATTTGGTGCCTCAGTTGGGTGTGATACTTGTCACACAGTAACTGAAACTTTCCACATTTCTTGGGTTTGGGATTCAATGGATTGGATAAAATACCACCACATCTGGGAGGTTTTCTCTGATCAGTAAATGTAAAATGGTCCCTTCTATCCCCATTTTTAGCTTGTTCTATTCAATCTTTTTCATTATTCTTAGCACTAACTAACATATCTTTATATGTTTGCCTCCCCTTCCTATCCTTAAGACTGTAAGGTACATAAGGGTAGGGAGTTCATGTTTTGCTGCTGACTCCCTAATGCCTAAGGCTCTTCTCTTCTGGGTGTAGAACAATGAATAAGAATAATGAAAAAGAATGAATAGAACAAGTTAAAAATGGGGATAGAAGGGACCAGTTTATATTTACTGATCAGAGAAAACCTTCCAGATGTGGTGGTATTTTATCTAATCCATTGAATCTCAAACCCAAGAAATGTGGAAAGTTTCAGTTACTGTGTGACACACAATAGACTCTCAAAATGTATTGTAACATGACATAATAAATTGTTTGAGTAATTAAAGTACATTATTCTCAACAGTAATAAAGGCCAGGCTGAGTTGTCACAACAGTTCAATTGAATGAATGATTCAGATTTTCCTCCTCTATACAAAGAAGATAATAATAATAGACCATTTCTAAGTGACATAGTTTATATAAACCTCTTAAAACAGTGGTAGCAATTTAGTAAGCACTTAACATTTGTTAGCAATTATTATATTTTAGCTTTCACTGAGTTAAAATAAAAAATCAGAGTGTCCAAATCTTTTCAAGTCAAAAATTAAAGGGATGCCAGCCTTGGTGGCTCATGCCTGTAATTCCAGCGCTTTGGGAGGCCAAGGCAATAGGCTAACTTGAGGCCAGGAGTTTGAGACCAGCCTGGGTAGACTCATCTCTCAAAAAAAAAAAAAAAAAAAAAAATCAAAAAAATCAAAAAATTTATCCGACCATGGTGGGGTCTAAAGGCCCATCTATTCAGGAGGCTGAGGTGGCAGGGTTTCCTGAGCTCAGTAGGTCTACGCTGCTGTGAGCTGTGATGGTGCCACTGCACTCCTGAGTAAGACTATGACCAAAAAAAACCACTAAAGGGAGAGAATATGAGGTTTTGAATTATTTGAATCAAAACTGGAAGTTGGGGGATTTGAAAAAAAATTGTATTATTCAGTGATTTTTCTTGACTAAGCACAATTTGAGTCATTATATGTTAGTGCTAATAATTACTAAAGTAACACTAAAGCAGAGATTCCTGATAGTTAATTATACAATCAAATGTAAAAAGAAAATATTAATGCTGAAGGCAAAATGGCACTTAATAAATAAACCTTTGTATTTCTACAATCAGGGGAGAAATATGAATGCAGAGGAAAAATGAATGCATAAAATAACTGAAAATGTGAATCTGTCCATAGAAGTTATGAAGTCTGAAAAGTCTGACCTGCCTGAAAGTGACTGGCTCGTGTCTATCCCATCTAAATCCAATCCATCCTGGCTTGCTGCACACTGATTCATCAAAAGGAGATTATTACCTGATTGGAAGAAACTAAGCAAGGTGTTTTCGATTTTTATTTTTTAGTTATATAAACAGAATTTACTTGTTACAGACATAATTCCTGGGAATTCATTATTTACCATGGACTACTTTTGCTAAGAAAAGTCTGAATGAGGATGGCAGAAATTATAAAATGTTATAATTAATAAAAATCTGCAGAGAATTGGAATTCTGCATGCATTGTTGACTCAAATCTTTCTCCTAAGACCTCCCCTTCCTAGACTCTATCTATCTACCTGTCTTCACTTTACTCTTCATCACCAGGGCCTGAGTGGGTATGGCCTAAGCACTGATTTAGCTGAAATGATCCTGAAGTAAAATAATTTAAGCTAGGCTGCCATTTGAAAGGTCACCTCTAGCAACTGAATTCAGGGAAACACAATACTTTGAAGCAATCCCAAAATTGAATGTGCACCATAATCACCTGACAAAATTTTTAGGAGCATAGATTGCTGGACCCCACCCTAGAGTGTCTGACTCATTAGATTTGGAATAGGACCTGATAATATGTACTTCTAAATTATCCAGGTGATGCTGATGCTGCTGGTCCAAGAACCACATTTGGGAACTTTTTTAAAGGACATGACATTAGTGTTACTACTAAATGGCCACACAACGCTGAAAAATCTCACAAAATGTCAAAGTATACGTGAAAAGTCCTGAAAAATGGCAGAGGCCATCATAATCCCGGCGGAGAGGAATTTTAGGGCCTGCCACGCCCCTCCACGCAAGCCCCCTCATAGGGCCGTTCCATCACGCCCCGCCCCCTCCCCCCCCCTCCACGCTGGTTCTCTCATAGGGCCGTCCTGCCCTCCTCACGCTCTGACGGCAGAACGTCACGTTTTGCTAACACCACGTTACGCCGCTCCTGTTCATTGGTCAGCGGCGACGTTTACGCCAGGCCATCGCCCGGGTGCGGGACATTGGCCGTTGGTCGCCCCCTGGTGACTCCAAGATCTCATCAACCCAGCCGTTCTGGGCGGCCAGCCGACCACTAGACAGCAGGGAGTCTAAACAATCAGATGGATTCATCTACAGATGAAACAAAGACTTGAGAAGCAGGACAGCAATCTTCCCTGGGTCTTTTTGTCCCTCTCAAGACTGCTTTTCAGAAGAGTCAGACCTAGGAGAAGAAAGGCATGATGAAGCAGGAAGACAATTTCGGCCTCAGTCTTGCATTTTCCTGCTTTCTTCTCTGGGAGCTTCCCCTCTTCTCTAGTGGCTGAGGACACCCCTTGTAACTCCAAGGAGACCATTCTTGATCCTCCCTTATTTATTTTCCTTACGGTTGTGGAGCAGTTGTGTGAGGATTCAGTATGTGTGTATATGAATGTATGCGAATAATTATTTTCTAATTGAGTATATTTTAAAATTCATAATTTATAATTAAACTATAAATATATTTTTATATATTTGTAATTCATCTTCAGATGCACGCAGGGCCGACATTCATTAGTTACAGTATGCACAGTGCCTTGGGCCCACGGTACTTTTAGAGGCTCAGGAAACTAATTTCTTCTAAAGCCAAGAGAGAAAAATGAAATTTTAGGTCGAAGGAAATGTTCTAATATATATTAATCTTTATATGATTTAACAGTTTTACTAATAGAGGAAGGGACCCACAAGCGCAAAAGTGCTTAGAGCCCAAGAACAACAATGCAGTCGTTGGTACACGTAACAGACAACCAACCCTTCCGAGTTATATTTACGTATTTAATTTTTTTTTGTAAACAGACACATTTCTAAGTTCTTTTCAGATAACTCATGTAAGCCTCATAACACACCTGTACACTGTTGTTATTACAGTTTTACCCACCTGTATACCAAGTGATGCTTAAAATAACTTATTCATTCAATGACTTCAGGGTCTCTTCCCTTAACCGTTACACTAAAAAAACGTTATTTCTTGGTAACTTTAAGGAATTAATTTAAATAACAACTTGTAAACAAACAACACCTACTGTTTAGATTTAGAGAATTGGGGTTCAAGATACTTTCCTCCTGAATGGGTTTATATTTGCTTTTGTAAGGCAGCAGGGGGGCGCTATAAACCTGTCAATTTAACTTCAGGATACATTCACTGGAACACCAGACTCTTAAGTAAACCTGGGGCAAAATTCTTACATTTCCTCTACCCTCCTCCTCAGAACCACATAGGCCTGTAGAGACAAATGAGTTTTCTATCTAGGATCCTTCCCTAGATTATTAATTTTTTTCCAGATGATCCTTTCTCAAAGGACCATGGCCTTTTGCCATGTGTCTTCAGTTTTTTATTTGTTTGTTTGTTTGTTTGTTTTGAGTCGGAGTGAGTGCAGTGGCACACTCACCATCACCGTGCAATCTCGACCTGCTGGGCTCAGGCGATCCTTCTGCTTCAACCTTCCAAGCAGCTGGAACTACAGGCGCGTGCTACCATGCCCAGCTAATTTTCTGATTTATTGTAGAGACAGGTCTCACCAAGTTGCCTGGACTGGGCTCGAACCCTAGGCTGAGTCATTCCTCTTGCTTTGGCCTCCCAAAGTGCTGGGATTACAAGCTTGAGATAACTTGCCTGGCCATATCTTCAATTTTATGAGCCTTGAATTGTCTTCCTGGAGGGGTGGGCATTAATTCCCAATGTTCAGAATCTTGATTATTGTATTTTCCCCAGAGAATCCAAGCTGATGTGTGTATCACCCTAGTTCCAACTTCTAAGATGTATTGTTCTGGAGGGTTTTCAGGGAATGTCTTTCTTCTTTCTTTCGTTCTTTCTTTCGTTCTTTCTTTCGTTCTTTCTTTCTTTCTTTCTTTCTTTCTTTCTTTCTTTCTTTCTTTCTTTTTCCTGTTAGTTAGGCAGCTAACCATGTGCAAGTTTGTTGGTTCTAGTTTCTCTAGTCCTTAGGTGTTTTGTTCAGGAGAACTTTCCAGAGTATCTTGTTTACTACAATGCAAATAAAAGCCCTTGTATTATTCCTCTCTATTCCTATGAATGACTTTGTTTTAAATATTATTTTTGCCTGATATTATATTGCTATTCTTGCACTCTCTTAGTAGAAGGATTTTATTTTATTTTATTTTTTGAGTTGTAGTCTCACTCTGTTGCCCAGACTGGAGTGCAGTGGCCGCTCCCAGCCACCGCGGCCTCGATCTGCTGGGCTCTGGTGATCCTTCTGCCTCAACTTTCCAAGTAGCTAGAATTACAGGTGCGCACTACCACGCCCGGCTAATTTTTGATTTATTGTAGAGATGAGGTCTTGCCAAGTTGCCCAGGCGGGTCTCGAACCCACGGGCTCAGGCAATCCACTCACCTCAGCCTCCCAGGGTGCAGGATTACAGGCTGAGCCACCGAGCCCAGCGTGCACTGAGCCCAGCTTGCACTCTCTTAGTAAATATTTATTTCCCAGGCATATTTGTCCTTCATATTTCTTACTAGTATTTTTTTTAATCTATGCACAATTTGTTTTCAGTCTCAAATACAAGGAGTATTTTTAAAAGCACACTTTATTATATACATTCTTTTGCTTTATTAAAATAGTAAGCATCATAAAAACGTAAAATATGGCCAGGCGCAATGGCTCATGCCTATAATCTCAGCACTGTGGGAGGCCGAGGTGAGAGGTTTGACTGAGCCCACGGGTTTGAGGCCAGTCTGGGCAACTTGGTGAGACCTCATCTCTACAATAAATCAAAAAAATGAGCTGGGCATGGTGACGCATGCCTGTAGTTCTGGCTACTTGGAAGGCTGAGGCAAAAGGATCACCTGAACCCAACAAATCAAGGCTGCTGTTGTGGCAGGATGCGGCGTATGCTCAAATATATTTCTTGTGTGATTGAGTGAATAAACACAGAGACACATGCAGCCATGGGTCTCACCTGGGCTGACTAGAATGTCTCCCACCAGCTCAGTGACAGGATGGGGGGTTGTTA
>CAUYQG010178146.1:0-40766 GCA_963574415.1 Tarsius wallacei | reverse complement strand
GACTGCATCTCAAAGACTTGGTAAAATCTTTTGAAATTTTTTTTTTCTTTCTTTTTTTTTGAGTTGGAGTCTCACTCTGTCTCCCAGACTGGAGTGCAGTGGCTGCTCCTGGCCACTGCAGCCTCGACCTGCTGGGCTCCGATGATCCTTCCGCCTCAGCCTTCCAAGTAGCTGTAACTACAGGCACGTGCTACCACGCCCGGCTAGGAATTTTTTTTTTTTTTGAGACAGAGTTTCACTCTGCCACATGGTTGGAGTGCAGTGGCACAATCACAGCTCACTGTGTCCTCAACCTCCTGGGCTCAAGCGATCCTCCTGCCACAGCTTTCCAAGTAGCTGGGACTACAGGCATGCACCACCATGTATGGCTAATTTTGCTATTTTTTGTAGAGACGAAGTCTTGCTTTGTTTCCCAGGAAGGTCTTGAACTCCTGGCCTCAAGTGATCCTACCACCTTGGTCTCCCAAAGACCTGGGATTACAAGCATGAGCCACCACACTGTCCTACTTCTAGAAATCTATTCCCCAAAATGCTACTAGACAATAGCAAAGCTATACTTTCAAGATTACTCACTGTGGCATTGTTTGTAATAGCAGCAAACTAGGAAAAACCACATGCCCATAAGTAAGAGAAGAGATGAGTAAAACACCACAGGCATACAATGCAACAACATTCTGCCTCTGAAAAGGCTGAGGCAAATTGGTAAGTGCTAAAATAAAAAGAGATCCGCATTAATTTACTCAGAGAAGCAGATTACAAAATCATATGTCAGTACCATTCTGCCTTTGTTTTTCTAAATCTGTTTATATAGATCCATCCTACAGGCATGGAAAAAACTCGTACCACTTAACAGCCAGTTGTTTATAGTGGCTGCCACAGCAGAGTGCGACTGGTGAGGCAGCAAGAACAGCTCACTTTTTTCATGTTTGTATGATTTGAATTTATGGAGAAAGTATTACTCTTATACATTTTTTTGAGTCGGAATCTCACTCTGCCACCCAGGATGGAGTGCAGTGGCACGCTTACAGCTACCGCAGCCTCAACGTGCTGGGTTCAGGGGATCCTTCTGTCTCAGTCTTCCAAGTAGCTGGAACTACAGGTGTGCACCACCACGCCTGGCTAATTTTTTAAAAATTTATTGTAGAGATGAGGTCTTGCCAAGTTGCCCATGGGTTCAGGCAATCCTCTCACCTCATCCTCCCAAAGTGCTAGGTTTATAGGTGTGAGCCACCATGCCTGGCCCTTTTATACATTTTATAATTTTATAGAATTTACAGAGGTGGTGGGTTAAGCTTATTTTAGGCTTCGTCACAGAATACATAGTACATTAGCATTCTTAAAACACTTCAGTTCTCTTGATCTGTGACCGTGCCTTACTCTTCTCAATGTACCTGGAGAACTATACAAAGCATGTTGCACACACGGTAATAGGTGTTCGAGAAGTGTCTTTAAAAAATTTTTAAATTTATTTTATTTTATTTTTTTAGAAACAATGTTGCTCAGATTGTACAGTGGCATAATCGCTGCAGACTCGAACTCCTGGGCTCAAACAATCCTCCTATCTCGGCCTCCCAAGTAGCTGGGACTACAGGTGTGTGCCACCATGCGCCAAGCTAGTTTTAAATTTTTTTGTAGAGCTGGAGTCTTGCTTTGTTATACAGGTTGGTCTAAAACTGCTGGCCTCAAGTGATCCTCCTGCCTCAGTCTCCCAAAGCACTGGGATTACAGGTGTGAGCCACTGTACCCGGCCTTAGCATCTTATTGGACTATACTGGACAAAAGAATGCATTCTACTTGCTAAATTCCACTGTGTGCAGTATAAACTGTGTGTGTGTGTGTGTGTGTGTGTGTGTGTGTGTGTGAAGATGAGAAAGGCAGGACAACATACCAGATTTACAACCATTCTAGTTGTTTTCAGGTGATGACTATGAAAGATAATTGAAGCGTGAACTCCAACAGACTTTACGAATTGGCCACAAGACACTTTCCTCAGAGTAACAACCCTGCACTCAGTGACGTGTGGTGGGTTCTTTTGCGCGGCAGTTGCTAACAAACACTTCCCAGGCTGCTGCCATCTAGGCCGTGGGGTTGCAGAGGGCTGGACTCCTGCGGTCTGTGCGGGTAGAGATCAGTGTTTGCTCAACAACACAGGGTTGGTTGGTAAGGAAAAAAATTTTTTTCCTTCTCCAGAATACCCTGGAGTCTTTCCAAAAAAGGAGACGACAGCACAGAACAATCCACAGAATCAGAGATGGAAAGCCTGTTTTCACACAGGGAAAACCAAGAAAGTAAAACAGCACCGTGCACCTTGGTGCACTGGAGGGACACCGGACACCAGAGAGGTCCAAAATGCTCTCCTGCTCGGGGGAGGGCCCTCCAGTCACTGGCTTGCTTCCCACCATGGACGCTTTTCTTTCCTTCTTGGGATTTTCCTCTTTCTCCCCATTTTCTTCTTTCTCAAGCACGCCCCGTGAAAGCAACTGCAGAATAAAGAGGCTGCTCAAATCCTCTCCCAGGGAGGAGACTTGGGCTCGTTGAAGGACAGAGACCAGGTGTCATGTCCAGTACAAGACTGGGCTCTCACCATCACTGAGAAATCCTCCGCGCCCCACCCCCCACCCCCCCGGGCACAAGAAAACACAGACCTCAAATACTGTTATCTCTTTTATTTTCTTCGTCATTCAAGTTCATTTACAACATTCCAGGAGGCATGAAGGGAAAAATAATTGAGTTTTTAAAACTCAATCTGCCCAAAATGTATTATAATATATGAAACCATACCATTATCTCTTAGAAAAAAAAGCATTCAAAATTAATTTGATATTAAAGTTCAAGATGAAGAGTAGCCTCAAAGTATGGCATGTGTAAGGTTCAAGTGCAAGAAGTGTTTCCATTCCAATTGCTTGACACAAATGCTGGAGTGATGCATGTGATTTGAAATATGCAAATCCTTTAAGGTTTCGGAACTAAGTATTCAAATGAAAACAAGTGCTGCATAGTTTCAGTGGCTTTCAATTTCCTGTTTGATCTCAGAAACATATGGATGGTCTTTGCCGTGTGCCACTTCCATGATTGCAATGGCCTAGAAAGAGCGAGACGGGACAGGTGAATGGTGCGCGCCAGAAGCTAAGCCCCACACACCGCCAACCAGCTGCTTTCAACAAGTAGGGCCTCACAGCTTTAAGGCCCAGGATGCAAACTGGTTCTTTTTTGTTTTTTTTTTGAGTTGGAGTCTCATTCTGTCGCCCAGACTGGAGTGCCGTGGCCGCTCCCAGCCACCACAGCCTCCACCTGCTAGGCTCTGGCGATCCTTCCGCCTCAGCCTTTCAAGTAGCTGGAACTACAGGCGCGCTACCACGCCGGCTAATTTTTGATTTATTGTAGAGATGAGGTCTCGCCAAGCTGCCTAGGTGGGTCTTGAACCCACGGGCTCAGGCAGTCCACTCACCTCAGCCTCCCCAAGCGAGAGATTACAAACTAAGCCACCAAGCCCGGCTACAAACTGGTTTTTAGCATCTACGTTCTCCTCTATAATCTAGCACTTTAAAAAAGGAGACAAGGTTATCTGGTAACCAACAGGTCATCCCACCATCTCTACTGCTGAGTGAAAAACTCTGTAAAAATATTTAGTGACTGGAGAAGTGATATAGAGAAACTGGTTTCATGACATTCTTTTGGCCCAATTTTGCCATAATTCAAAGAGCCCAATCTAGACATTTCATGGGAAAATGCTTTAAGGACTAAATTATTTGACTTTATAGAACCAAGAAAACAGGTAAATCTTAGAAAGGTCCACAGTGAACTTTACATGAACTCTATTTTGCTTTTAGTTTACATTACTAATCTGTAAGACTTGGCTAAACCATTATTCCCTTTCTTTTTTTCTCCTTCTTTTTTTTTTTGAGTTGGTGTTTCACTCCATTGCCCAGGCTGGAGTGCAGTGGTATATTCACGACCACCCCAGTGTCGACCTGCTGGGCTCCGGCGATCCTTTCGCCTCAGCCTTCCTTCCAAGTAGCCGGAACTACAGGCACACGCTACCATGCCTGGCTAATTGTTTTATTTATTGTAGAGACGAGGTCTTGCCAAGTTGCCTGGGCTGCTCTCGAACCCGCGAGCTCAGGCAATCCACTCGCCTTGGCTTCCCGAAGTGCTGGGATTACAGGCTGAGCCACTGAGCCCGGCCTATTCCCTTTCAAAAGGCCATTTTTTTCCTTTTAATACATCTTCTAAAAAAAAAAACTTAAAAATAGATGCAGATTTCATTGGCAGATGTTAGACAGAACACTTAAGGTTTCTTTATAGCGAGGCCATGTAACGCAGCCTGAAATCCAGTGGCTTAATCACTTCCTGCCTGTGTGACCTTGGGCAATTTACTGAAACACTCTGTGCCTTACATTCTCCATCTGCAAAAACATGAAATAATACCTACCTCCCGGGGTTGTTCATTTACATAGTGTTTCAAACAATGCCTGACATATAGGAAGAATATATCAAATGTGATCTATGAGAATTTACTTGCTCCTTTTTATTCAAATGACTGACAGATAGAAAAACTTCCATCACTCCCCCAATCAGGGGATTCTTGATGGTCTGTGACTACGACAGGGATTCCTGTATACCATACATTCTCCTCCTAGATCACAAACAAGCAGGCAGCAGGCAAGACACTGTGTGATCCTTCGGAAATCCCATCTCAAGGGCCCATCTTGCCCTCTGCACTCATTTCAAGACTCCTGTTCCTTGCTCAGGCCTGCTCCAGCCTTCTCTGATTGGTCACTTAATTACCTGCCAGCACTTTGCAATTGGGACCTAATTGGCTAATGTTTCCCTCAGCCTCACTAAGACAATACAAATATCTTAGAAGACAAATCCCATGGTTTAAAATGGAAACTTGGTTTCACCCTGGCTTCTAGCCTGGCTGGGCTCTGACCCTTCTAAGTGGGATGTGGGGCCTTACCCCATCTTCCTAGATAGTCTACTGGAAAGCGTTGGAGAACATGGAAGATTAGGCCTGCAGGGTTAGTCCATGGGCCCAGCATTTATAAAATCTCCAACAGGAGTAAATAAACAGACTGTCCTCCAACTTACACTGAATTAACTGTTACCTTCCACATAAAGAACAAAGAGAATCAATACTCAGGATGGTGACTTCGAGCAACTGTCCAGGCCCAAGCCCCTGGCAGCACATGGCAGCTGACAAACATTGCCCAGGGCCAAGGCTCTTCCCGAGATTTTATCACCGCACAAGTGGGAGGAGCTAAAGCTTCAACTCAGAGACACCCCTGCTTGCATGAAGGGCCCCCATATACCCTAGGCTAGTTACTCACTTAACCTGCTTAAGCCTAGCTTTCTTCATCGGGACAGACTGTCTCGTTTTTATGAGAATTAAGACACACAAGGGTCTTCGAATGTAAATGGTCTTCGAATGTAAATGGTACTCATGAAGATAATGGTGATGAAATACCTTTCAGAAGCAGCAAACGTGCAACCCTAAAGCTGAGCAGCTCTGCATACCCATCCGCCTTGATTTCACCACAGCTGGGCATCGTAATTCGGTAAATCCGAAAGGGCAAACGAATGGAGAATTCCTCACCAGTGGCCTCCGCCCACTTCCCTGGCTTCACAAGAGGCAGCACCCGCTTCCCTCATCCACGGACTGGGCCTGTGATCATGGCTAGCCCCTCCTGATGTGCACCCCCCTCTCCTTCCAGAAGGGCTTGGACACAAGCATGGAGAGGTTCTATTGCTCACTCTACTCTCACCTGCGGATCCCAGGCCCCCACCCACCTCCCTGCTCCCATGGCCGGATGGTGGGCAGGGCTGGGTGTCCTCCACTACGGCAAGGCAGGAAGGGACTGTTGTCTGGGGGGCCATGCGGCCCCTGGGCTCCTCACCTCGACTCACAGACATACCTTCTTCAGGGCTTTCTCTCCTGCAGCTTTGTGTTCCAGGCCCATGTACAACCTTCCCAGCTTCAACCACATGGAGGCCACGTTGAGGGAGTACAGAGGATAATGCTTACTGGAGGAAGAGAAGAGACAACGGGTGGCGTGTCAGAGGCTGAGACCCCCCCATAGGCTGGGCACAGAAAGCCCACACCTGCCAAACTCAAGGCCAACCTACCCCGGGTAGCAGGCCTCTCCAACCCTGCCAAAGCTCTGGATGGAGAATGCGGGCAGCACAACACTGCCCAATCATCTAATCATCGTAGACACTGTACATTTTAGGCAGTTTGGGCATTTCTGAAAAGTCACATAAAAACTGCAGGAGTAGTCCTATACCAAAAAGTTTGTAAATGCAACATTTGATCCCAGTCCAGATAGACTTTTCTATTTCAGATGTACCCAAAACAATGCTCTGGGAAAACACCTTTCAAAGTAAATGTGGCCGGATGTGGTGGTTCATGCCTGTGATCCCAGTGCTTTGGGAGGCTGAGGCAAGAGAATCGCTCGAGGCCAGGAGTTTGAGACCAGCTTGAACAACATAATGAGACCCTGTCTCTACCAAAACAAAAACAAAAACAAAAATTAGCTGGGCACAGTGGCTCATGACTGTAGTATCAGCTACTTGGGAGGCTGAGGTGGGAGGATCATTTGAGCCCAGAGTTGGAGGCTGCAGTGAGCTATATCTGCACCACTGCACTCCAGCCTGGGTGCCAGAGTGAGACCCTGTCTCTAAAAAAAATTAAAAATAGATGTTGTATTTATGAAGGTAACAATTAGGCCCATCGCCTCACATTAGAAAGACTGTGCACAAGGCCAGGCGTGGTGGCTCATGCCTATAATACTAGCACTTTGGGAGGCCGAGGTGAGAGGACTGCCTGAGCCCATGAGTTAGAGACCAGCCTGGGCAACTTGGCAAGACCTCATCTCTACAATAAATCAAGAAAAATTAGCTGGGTGTGACGGTGCATGCCTGTAGTTCCAGCTACTTGGAAGGCTGAAGCGGAAGGATCGCCTGAGCCCAGCAGGTTGAGGCTGCGGTGGCCGTTAAGCGTACCACTGCACTCCAGCCCGGGCAACAGAGTAAGACTCCAACTCAAAAAGAAAGAAAGAAAGACCATGCACTTAAATATACACATAGAGCCTAATGTGTCTCAAAACCCGTTTCTGTCACACCTTATGATACGGTTTAGCAAAACTAGAAGCTTCTTCTAGATATTCTTTCTCTGTTGTCCAGTAAGGGGCTTTATACACAGTAGGTATTCTCTCTTTGGCTGTTACTGAAGGCTGAGGAGGCCTGCCTGGGAAGAAGCCATTTCCCCAAGAACAGGGCCCAGGGGCAGTTGATGGGTGAGCAGGTGTGTGGGTGTTGATGGGTGTAAGAGGTTAATTTATGGGCTAGGTTGCTCCACCCTGCCTATCCTGAAAGTCACTCCAAAAGAGACACATTCTAGATGTATTCCTAGGCAGGAGGCAGCACGATGCCTGGAAGTGACCCCAAAGAAAGCCAGAGCTGGGCCCCAGAACAGGCCAGTTAAGAATGGGGCCAGCACATCAAGGCCCTGCTGGGAGAACAACCACAGACTGGGAATGCTGTCTGTCTGAGAGGGAAGTGTGCACGAGACCAGAGGACTTCCTCACCCACTCCAGGAGGAATAGAAGATAGATTATCCCCAACATAACAAATTCTGTTTCCAAGAGCAGCTTTCAGGAGCCAGCTTCCCCGTGGGCTCCACCTGCTGGCTAACCAGGGCACAGTGGGGCAGGTGGAGGGTGACTGGGCAGTGCAGACTAGCCAAACTTCGTAGTCCCCCACCTCAGAAGTTGAAGGGGACACTGAGGGCTCCTCAGGCTCATGAGAAACACCTTCTGGAACACAGAGATGCCCAGGTTTAATGCCCAGAGACTGATCCACTTGGTACACTTGGTCTTGGGCAGACCCTGTAAATGTGTAATGTCAATGCCTTTAAGGAGTGCTCCAGTGATCTGATCTAGGCCATCTCAGCCCTTAGGGTTAAGACAACAACCCTACAACCTCCTTCTGTCGCCCACCTTTAGGTTTGAAAACCCTCCAGGACAGAACACTTCCCTATGGCAATATTATTACAAATTAAGAACCAGCTTGTATTTTTCAAACCTGTGGCATGGGTTGTGGAGGTCATTAGATAACCACGGTCAACTCATTGGACCCATCTGCAAACTGGCTGCGTTTTGAAAAAGCAAAAGAAGATGGTGCAAGTAATATGAAAAGCAGAGTTTCTGGCCCTCCATTTCTCTATCATCCAGGAATGACAGTGGTATTGAGGTTGACATGTCTGTCGAGGGCAATAACTACCATGGCTTCCAGGGCTTTGGCAAAACTCAGATGTGTGGCCTTTTGGCCAAGTATCTGCAGTTTCATATTGTTGGAGCGTTCACTGTATCCCTGGGGTTGCCGTGGCCGAACCAAGAATGAAGGCCAACGCAGCTTTCTCCAGAACTTATGATCCCATGAAAGATTTTGAGGAGAGGAGGAAGGCTGGTATCTTTCCAAGTACGAAGTGATTTTAGGATTTAAAGAATTTTTTGGGGGTTGAATTATACACAATTAAGTTGTCACTGACCTGTGTTCCTGAACTATGAAACATGCTGTGTAGGCTAGGAAGTAGTTTGTTGATAAGCAATTAACAAATACTTCTGACAGTAAATCTTTGCACAGTTATTCTTATTGATAATTTAAGGCACTAAATAGCATCAGAATGAGTTTGGGATTTTTAAGTATGTTCACGAACCTGATAAAGGTAACTTTATTTCTGTATTTAACATTTCTTTTTTTTATTTTTTGTACTTCTAATTTTTTTATTTTAAAGATGTGCGATACAATTCAGGGTTAGGTACCCAAGAGTTCATTATATAGGTACTCTTGTTGATGAGATGTGCCCCTCCCATATTTAACATTTCAGTGCTTTAGTACATCATTAATTCTTCTGATATTATCCATTTCATTGTGATACTCTTAGGTGCCATTACTTGGTCCTGGGCCATGAATTTAAGGCATCTTCATGAGCCCATATTAAGGCATTTTATACTGCAGGTTCTAAGAAAAAACAGAGACAGTCCTAATAAAATCTGTTCTTGGCCTTTGTTACTATTGGGTAGCCCTGCCACCACCAGACAGATGAAATAGATAACTGAAATGTAGGGTTCCTTACTCAGTATTGCTTACAGATTAGACACATATCTAATCCACAAAAAGGCATTTTAGTTACTTAACTAGAATTGGGTAATGTCTGCTAATGACTAGCAGGGTATGGTAACTTTTGAAGGACATCTTAGGACTGCTTTAATTTTGTTTTTGTTGTGATTAAAGTGATGCTACAGAGAGCTTTAAAAATTATTTTATTATCCAAAGCTAGTTTAATCACAAATTGTTACTTTATTAAGATAACAAAACCTGTATTTCACCCTTTTGTTTTTAACCCATGTGTAAAACTCCCAGTGATGCGAGCTGTATTAAACCCAGGCATGGGGGGAGGAGGGGAAGCAGAGTTTCTGAGACCACCGCTTAACTTGGAAGGGTGAGTGGGAAAAGAAGCAGAGTGGTGGCTTTTTAATACAAACCTGAATTAACTACTATGGACTTGGGCCCTGGATGGGACCTGGGAGGAATCTTGCCCCAGTAACCCCTGCACAGCCACTCCATCTCCTGGGGATGGTGGAGAGAAGAGGTCTGACTCAGGAGCAGTGCCTTGTGCCTGTGACTTCAGGTGTGGGTGCAGGGATGAGGCAGCTGTTCTAGGCATATTCCAGCACAGGACAGGAAGACATCGCAGCTACTGTATGCATTCCGAACTACTAAATTCCGTTTTGTGCTAGAGTGACCAGAAACAGCCATTGCAATCACCTGTAGGGCTTAATGATTTTCTGTCCGTATCGCAGGGCTCCTTCCCAGTCCTGCATGTACAAGCAGACACCCATGGCCTGGTACATCATATGCAACATGTACACGTTACTGTCCTCGAACACGGAGCTCATCTTCTCCTGGCTGAGTTCGCAGATCTCCAGCAGCTCACTAGGGGGTGATGTGGAGTCAAGGAAATGACCGTGGGGCCCAGGCTGCCAGGAGACTTCCCCAGGCCAGGTTCAGGGAATTATTTCATCCCCTCTACTCACACCCTCCCCCACCAGAAAAGAAAATTACAGAAAGCCAAGCAAAAGTCAGAGAAACATTTTTCTCTAAAGAAACAAAGGAGGAAAGCCTGAAGACCTCAACTGCGCAACAAAACGAAAGGATTTCAGCCGCAGGGTAAAGACCCTCCGTTCTGGTTCTGATGTAAACAATGCCGATTAAAATCACGATTCTAATGAAATTCAAATCCATATCCCAGCTGGAACCCTGAGGACTACAAGGGCAGAGCTCCTGGTTATGCTGAGAAACAATGTGCCTTTCTCTAATTTCCTCTCACGGGTTTTAAATTCTCTGCTTTAGGGTACAGAGTAAATCCTTTTCAACTCCCAAGAAAATGCTACAAGGTAGTGGTTAAGGACATGGATTCTGATAGCAGAGCTGGGACAAAATCCTAGATCTGCCATGATCAGCTGTGTCCTTTGGGCAGATTCTTTGACATCCTGAGCCTGTTTCCTCATCTGCTACAAGGGAATGGCAACAGTCTCTGTTCAGTGTCCCTTAAGGAGAGCTGAAATAAGCAAGGCTCTTGGCACTGTGCCCTGCCCAAAGTAAAATGCCCAACACACGAGGCCTTCAAGTCTTTCACAGTCCTCCACCATAGGGAAGCTCCCAGCCAAACTAGTCAGATAAAGAGAAGTAAGAACATTATACAACTTTGATAGGGCTGACATCACATCACGGATGGTCAGTACGCCTTCACACATTTACCAGGAGACGTTCTTCCTTCCATATTCAGAATATTAAACCCATCCTTTTCTTGTCCCTCTTCCCAACTTCCCACCATTCTTGTTGGCGAGGAGTAATAATCTGTCTGGACTGCAGTAAAGGATATATTTATAGTGCTTGGCCCTCCGGAACTCCTCGATGACGTTGCGTGCATATCTGACCATGTCACGGATGGCTTCTGCCTTTGGGGGATTGTTGAGCTTCCGGATTTCCACCTTGGCCTTATCCTGAGGGAAATGTCCACAAGTAAATCATACTAATGGGGAAAACTCTCTTACACAATATACATTCCCATACAGAGGAAGAGGCGTGCCCATGCAAAGGTTACAAAAGAATAAAAGGAAATCAGGCAATGGATCTAAAAGAAATTCAATACCCCATTACTTTTTTACAGAAACAAAAACATATTAATTTTCTAGCCAATTCTTATCTAGAATGTATATGCCATAAGCAGATATGTGTGTTCACACATCTACAAATCCAGAGGGTAGCACTAACAAAACAACACTCTGGGCAATGCCAGAGAAACTTCCACATATTCTGGTGAACAGGTGTATGGCAGACAGGAATAATGCAAGCATACCCCCTTGAGACTGGCCCTGTGGTGTAAAAAGAATATTCAGAGTTCCAAGCTAAGGAATCCAGAGGGGCCAACCTGGAGGTATACACCCTATCAATGAAGAACACCTGGCCTGTTCCTTGGGATGCAGGATGTGCAAGGAACTGAGACCTTTTGTTTTGGGCTAGGTGGAGGTTGCTAAGTGAAGATTTCTATTTAAACTGCATGTCTGGCGAGAGAGGGGAGGGCAAACATAAATAAATAAATAAATGAAAATAAACTACATGCCTTTTGCAACCTTCCAGCTAGACCCTGTTGTACGTAAGACCCCGATAAACCTATGCCCTGTCCACCGTCTCCGAGTCTTTTCTTCTTCAGCCTCTCAGACCCTGTGCCATCCCTACTCAATTTGGGAGGGGTACAGCCTAACAACAGGTTGGAAGGCCTGGAATTATTCTCAGATACTTTCCCCCTCCCTTCTCTTTTGAGCAGTTGTTTCTTTTCAAGAAACAGTAATTTGGCAGATCCTTCTCTTCTTTGTATGGTGTAATGGAAATGTTTTCATCAGCTATGACAAGCAGGTTTGAACAGAGACCTGGTCTAACTGGATTCCCTCTTGCTGTCTTTGTAAGAGTCTGTCTTTAAGGGGTCAAACCTACCACAGGAGGAGACAGGCCAAGTCAGACAGAGGGGCTCATTCAGCAGAGAACTCCTGAGGTGAGAGTGCAGCCTGCCAGGGAGCAGCCTTACCTTGTCTTTGGTGGTGCACTCCTGGCACTCGCAGGTAAAGAAATAAGAATCTCTTAACCGGTCGTTCCTATCTTCTGTTGGGTACAGGAGATCAATATAGCTGGTAAAAACCTAGAGGCCCCAAAAAAGTAAGGCTTCAGGTCCACTACAGGGAAACCCAAACCTCGTCACTCCCGTGGCTTTGCAGTCCCTGCGGTGGTGTCCTTGCAGGGACGAGGATGAAGAGGGCCACGGCTGAGGAACATGCTGTTTAATGCACCGAATTCCCAAACTGAGCAGCTGCCTCATGTTGTCCACCTCCTTGTGTTGGGGAAGAGTCTATAACATCAAGGAGTCTCTAAAACAGTCGCTAAGAGGGTTAAAAGGATCTCTGCCCCCTTCCTCCCCAGAGGAAGCAAGCTGTGGATGTGTCCCAGCAGGAGATGCCCTGGTCTCAGGTACAGAGGCAAAGTCTCCCTGGGCAAGGCTCAAGTCATCCTTTAGGGTCAGGCCTGTGTTGTCTCTGCCTGGTCTTCTGTAGCCTCTTTTATTTCACAACCTGGGCTCAGATGCTTTTGCTGCCATCACGGCTGGGTGCGTGTGGGGGAGGCATGAACACACACATGCCATGAAGCTCTCCTCCTCCTCACATCACTGGCCATGGAGCAAGAGGCTCAGCTCAGCAGGCTGGGACCAACAGCTCTGGGTGGGCCAGAAGTCTGCAGAAGAAACAGCTTCCAGGACATCCATACACTGCTGCCTGACTCAGCAGACAGCTCCTGATCCCGCAGGGCAGGGAGCTAGGAAAGTCTTTGCCTTGGGCTCATGGGGTTTTCTGCCCTTGCCTTTTCCTGATGGGGTCTGTAACTAAGACTTGGAGCATATGGAGGAGCCCAGCATTTAGAGGTCCATTATCTACTCACTGGGACAGCACTGGCTGCTCATCCCACACAATCAGGCAAATGTCTGACTGAACAGATGGATTTCATAAAACCGCCAGCATGCCAGTGACCGCAGGCACCGCCAGGCAGGCGGGGGAGGGACACGCACAAGGCTGGGCACGGCAGGGGCAGCCAAGCTCTCCCCACCTAAAGGGCAGGACTGGGCATGTCCTGGCTCATCCCCACACCCTGGAGGATGAGTTCCTTCCTCTCTGAAGGACAAGTAACCCCTAAAGCACTGACTGCCATGCTTCAGTCTCTGCACAGGGACTGGAGAGAACAAGGGGGCAAAGGGAAACAGCAGCCGGCCCCGCCCTGGGTCACTCGGCAAGAACCTGCCTGATTTTCTTTGAAATGACTAATGGACACACAGTGCAACAAATAGAAAGTTCCAGAAGATGGCGACAAAGGCCACTCCAGTATCACTGCTCACAGTCCAGAAGAAGTCAGTCTAGGTGACAAATGGCTCATCTCTGCAGTTAGTCCACAGGGTGCTGGGGCCTGGTGATTACATTCTGACTGCAATTGTCTGTTTCGACAAAGAGGCATCGGGGTAGTTTTCACAAGATGTTCAGAAGCCTAAACACCCCAGCCCAAAATGGATACGCCCTTGTCATGATAGAGTTGGCACAGGGTAGAGAGCCAACCTGCACACTGGGCTTCAGTTTCCAGTTCAGCTGTGGACCAGTGAACACCTTTCAGAGAAATCAAAGCACTGCTCATTTAGCACACTGATAATTAGATTTAAAATTTAAAATATCCAGACACGTATCTTAAAGTAGCATCTCAAATTGATAAACTGAAATTTGCCGGGCTCGGTGGCTCAGCCTGTAATCCCGCGCCTTGGGAGGCCGAGGTGAGTGGATTGCCTGAGCCCACGGGTTTGAGACCCGCCTGGGCAAGCAAGACCTCATCTCTACAATAAATCAAAAAATTAGCCGGGCGTGGTAGCGCGTGCCTGTAGTTCCAGCTACTTAGAAGGCTGAGGTGGAAGGATCGCCGGAGCCCAGCAGGTCGAGGCTGCGGTGGCCGGGAGCGGCCACTGCACTCCAGCCTGGGTGACAGAGTAAGACTCCAACTCAAAATAAAATAAAATAAAATAAACTGAAATTTAACCTAAAACGTGTGATTACAGTCCCTAAAATGCACGTGTCTTGCTAAGGATTTCCTTAGGAACACAGAGCTTACTACAGCAACCCACCAGGGCCAGCCTCTTCCGGGTGAGATGTCTTATAAGGTCATCATGGAATCACACACGGAAAGGAAAAGGGAATCACTGAGCAGGTGATGGCACACCTGGTCCCCTCCACATCCCTAGGTTAAGGAGGGATGCTGTTATGCATCTTGGCCATAGGCTGCTTCTACTTCTCCTATTAGCAAGTACAACTGGCGATCTGAATTACGTTCCCAAAACGTGAGCTACGACTCGAAGTTCAGGCGTGGACTTGATGTGACATGAAATGCTGACGTGTCACTTTAAGTGGCAGCTCTTCGGCTCCTGCTGGGTTGACTGCTCTCTTCAGCTTTGGATCCTCATGGTGGTGTTGGGGGAAGGGCAGTGGGTGGGTAGGAAGCACAGGCAAGAATTCACTGGGAAAAAAAAGCTCCAACTTGATTGTTCAGTAATAGGAATACACAGTCTCTAAATAGAATAAAATAGGAATAGGGATTTACAGCCTCTAAACAGAATATACTCATTTTGGTCATTTTGGCAATCTCTGTTTTCTATAAATCTCTATAAAGCTTTGTGAGGAATGTAACGCAAATTTATTCTAGCCTCTTTCTTCCTGACCAAAGATGGAAATGGCGAGCAGCAAACAGAAGTCTCAAAGTGTGGGATTCTAAGTCACAGGTCACCAATCTGATCACTGATCCCTGGAGGGCCTGAGGACGGATACAGTACTGGAAGCATTCATAGCCAGTACTGTCAAGTGACACCACATGGATTTGTCTACTCTGCCTTTTAACAGACCTGTCGTTAGCCCACCGCCATAGCCACCAGTGCCCATGAACTCACCTCCTCTCCTGGGTTGATCTCCTGTACGGCTCTGACTTCTGCTAGCGTCCCTTTGTAGGTCACAATGACATTGGGGCAACAGCTATGGTTCATCAATGCAACACTATCAATCAAAAGAGAAAACACAGTTTTCTTAGTGAGGCACACAGACCACAGACTGTTTAATCTCCTTGGTTACTTACTTGCTAAGTTAGAGGAACTAGTTCTCTGCAAGACGTTAAAAAAACAATCAAATAGTTGGCCATCGTATTATAAGAGGTTGTTCTGCATGCATTTACAATCCTATCTAACATCTAAAACTTTAACCGTGTTGGAAAATGAAACCTACAAACAAAACAATAATATCTGAGCTCAAAACAAAAAACACACAACAATAAAAACAATCACCAATGCCACAAATATCCCTTCCGGATAGATGCAGCTCTGAGAACCCAATACCCCAGCTAAATTGACTCCACTTTACACTGTCAAAGGCAAATGGGTTGGCGTTTTTTAAGCAGCTTTTTGTATTAGTGAATTATTTCTCACATGTTTTCTTCAGATGTTGAGAAATGCCAGCTTCCTACAGGAGGGAGGGCGTGTGATCCCCCGAGAGACACGGAGACGACCGTCTGAGTTTCTCTGCACCTCAATTTCCTCATCTGGAAAATTGGGACATTATTGCTCCTGCTGCTCACTGTCTGCTTTTCAGGGACAGCAAGAAGGAGAGAGAGATTCGGCTATGCGAGGTGCTTTGAGCTTTCTGATTATATCAAGGTCAAAGTTCTGAGAACAGAAATTTCTAAACTACAGGGAAAAAGTGCTTGATCTCTGAAAATGCTGCCTTTGAAATCACAATGCCAATATGATTTCAGCCCAAAGGGATTTTTCCCCCAATTAAAACTGCCTGGAAACTGGGGCTCATGTTCCTATGAGCACTCACAGCCATGTGTATCACTTCTCTGGTGGCCGATGTCACCTGCCTGACCCTTCAGAGACCACAGCTCCTCCCTTGCTTGCCCCAAAAATACAAAAGAGGAAAGGCGTTCCGAAGCCTGATGAGGATAAGCTGCCCCGCTCTGCTGTGATCAAGGGGGAGCGGCCCTCTTCCACCTCCCAGCTGCTAGAAGCCTGAGTGAAGTGTGTGGTTGGCCTTGGGCCTGGGAAAACATGAGGCAGCTTCAGGGTCTTATCATTGGAGAGGGCCACCTTGTCCTGCACTAAGGCCCACCTGGCTTCCTGGCAAGCGATGCACAGGGAATCAAGCCCTAGGAAACCTGATAAACAAATGCATCGAAAGAGAGGTTGTATTAAAAGAAAAGCAGATTTCTAGAATCATCTTACAGAAGTATTAAATAATTCCCTTTAAGGGGGGTGGGGCAAAGAAACTGTACCAACTCAAGTTCTTGGAAATTGTAATTCTCTTGGCAACCACTGAAAAGGGTGAAGCCTCAAACAATACCACTCTTACTCTTTCTTTTCGTCTTTTTTTTTTTAATTTTTTTTTTGAGGCAAAGAAAGAAAAGTTTATTTAAAAGTAAATTAGAGAGAGAAAGAGAAAGGAGAGAGAAGGTTCACCTCCCCAAGGTGGGGGAGGGGGCCAAAGCCAGGAAGCCTGGTGACAGTCATAGATCAAAGAGCACATGGCCACACCAGAGTCTCGCAAGACAATGGCCACTTTCTGTCTTTAAGAGAACAAAAACAGGGAGATTCTGGAATTCATTTCATGAAGGTGTCGACAGGTGCCTTCGTCAGAGGGTCCAATGCTCCTTTCTCTTGTTCCCCTTCCTTTTTCCAGGGCCAAAAGTCTAAAAGAGCCTCTCCCCAAAATGCTTCTTTCCTCACTATCAGAATTCCAACTGCAGATGACACCATTTTGGCCTCAGTAAACTTTTGTGTCTCTCTAGTTCAAGTAAGCCCATGGTGGCTGCTCATGAGACACAGACCAGTACAGACTCTTCTTTCTGACCCACACCATGCACAGCGCCTGGTAGCAGTGCCCACACACCAGGAGTGGGCACATCATTCAGGAAAGCACATGTGTGCTAAGGGCTTCCTACACATGTGCCACCCTAAAGCCAAGGGCTCCTGTAGTGTATGTTAAGCAGCCCCCCTTGAGATAGCACTTAACTACAATATGAATTAATTCAGATGGAGATGCAGGATGGGTTCCTTAGCTCCATCTGTAAAGCAAAGGCTTGATGTCAGGGGACTGGAACATTGTGAAAATACCCATTCTACTAGAGACACAAAGCCATTCTTGACAGATCACTAATGTCAGATCTACAAAGATCTCCATTTGTCAACTGGCTAGCCTTTGTTGAATTACTCGCATATTCCTGATGTAGAAAGAAAAGTCCTATCGTTCTTTGAAAGTTTTCTCCAGTTCACTGTTTTAGCATATTCTTCCTCCAAATGGTTCTGTTTTTGCATTGGAGTTTTTCAGAAAGGACAGATGGAGAGTGTAAGGCCAGAGGCACCGGAGGGCGGAGGGTGAGGCGGGCCTCAACCAGAGGGCCCTAACCCGGACCAGGAGAACAATGCATGAAAGTAAAAGCCTGCCAGTACCCACCAGTACCAGTTACAGCGACCCTAGCAACCCCATTCAACCAGTCACCAGCAGGCACAACGGTGGTCCCAACCAGTAATCGCTCTCCCCAACCCCCACCCCCACAGCTTTCTCGGTGTGCCCCTTATAAACCCATCACCCCTCCCAGGGCGCGACTTCCCCGACCCACAGTTACGTGGACCGGTGAACCTCGCCCGGGAATGCGCTAATAAATTTCTTTTGGCCCTTTGTTGCCGTTTCACCTGGTCTGGTTTCGTTTACCTTACAGAGAGGAAGCTTGTATAGTCTCCACTCAAGCCTATGGCCAATTCTTGGTTGGCAATTAATGCTTTACTTTGAGCGTAAGAAATTCAAAGGTTTCCAGAACCACAGATATGCAGAAAGCAAATCTCTCAGCAGGGCATGGGCTGCTCCTTCCATGCACACTATAAAATGTTCTTTAATATCAGCTCTCTGCCTAGCAGGACTTAACAAGCAACTGTTCTCTTAACTGCTACCTTCGCATCCTTAAGTGTAGAGGAAATATTTTGAAATCCGGCAGATTAAAAAGCTGTTTTAATTCACTTGGAGTTTTGTGTCTGCCACATACAGTTAGGTGGGTTATTTAAAAAAAAAAAAATCAAGTTAATGTTAAATAAGTAAAATGAAAAGAAATGAAGTCAAACTCAGCCTACTCAGGAAATATTGCAGATCCCAAATGAGAAAGTTCTTCATCTTCAATTGTGAAGCCATTACAGTTGACCTGCAGTGAGAATGAGGAAGAAAGTAAAAAATGAGCTAAAACCTCTCTCTGGATAGAGATCATTTCTTTCATTCTGCTCTTTAGCAAGTTAACTAGGAAGATGTTCTGGCTTAGTGGTTTTAAAACCTTTCTTTTGGCCCTGGTAGTGTTCAAACATTTACTTATCAGTCCCATGTGTAAACAAATAAGGGCAGGATTGTTAGGGTTGAAGCCTCCCACCGATGGCCCTAGAATGCCACAGAGCCCCAAGGCTCCATGGACTGAAGTTTGCATATCTGCATGGGAATCAAGGTAACTTGAGTCTAATTCCAATTACACCACAGCTTTATTGTGTAACTTTGAGCTCATTACTGAATCCTGTCTTCAAAGAAAGGAATCACCTGATCCAGCGCCTGTCTCATAAGGTGAGGTGGTGAATATGAAAGCCCTTACTCATCTAACTGCTGTCCTTCCATCTGAGAGGCAGAGGGCTTGAGGGACTGAAGCTAAGAGACTGAGACCCTGCCTTCCATGTCTCAGCCAAATCCACCACTGACCACTTTCTCATCCTTTAAAAGATACGTTGGAAACTACCAAGGGCAACTCTCACCATTCTGGAAGTCTAACTAAGAATAAGCAGGCTGAAACAAGGCCTACTCATGCCCAATTTCTATGTTGTTCTATAAATTCATACTTTCCACAGACATTTATTGATGTGCTGGGCACTGTGTACAGAAAGATGAACAGGTCAAAATTTTCAGCCTCAAAGAACATCCATTCTACTGGGAGACAATTCCGTGGGGGTTATTCACAGGTATCTAAAATTTCAGAGTTGGGAGAAAACTCAATCTCTTTGCTTTTTGATGATGAAACTGAGGTCAGAGAAGAGCATGACTTGTTCACAGTCACATAGCTAGTTGGTGACAAAGGCTGAGACCCCTGCTTATCCCACACTACCAGGAAGGCTTTGTCTGTGAGACACAAACACCAAATGATTTCACCCCATGCTCTTCCACACCCAGGGACACCACACTGCTACAATTCAGGTTAACAGATGGGTTTTATAAAACTAGCATCCTCTGAACACTTACTGTGGACCAGGCACTGGGCTAGGTACTACATATTTACCATTTCATAAATCTGCAATATCATTCTAGCATAATTACAGCAACCAGTTTTACAGATGTAGAAACTGAGGCTTAGGGAGGCTCAATGACTAAGTTACTTGTTCATGGACATATAAATAGTGAGTGGTAGAACAAGAGTCAGAATTCAGACTAGACATTTTGACAACAAAGTCTGGTTTTGTCACAATATACCAAGTTTCTTCTAAAATTGGCCAGATCTACTAAATGTTCATGTATTTAATAGATCTGACCAATTTTAGAATATTAACATATTGTTTTACAATTCAACACAGAAAGAGGGAAATGAGAGGGTATGTGGGTTAGTAAACCAATACACACTCTTTGAAACCCAAGGTGGCTAGATGTTTCTAGTAGAAGACTTAGCATACTATTTTTTGTGTCAACTCCATGTACCAATTCCATCATAGGAACGTTGACCAATGACCATCAACCAACATTAGGCAAGAGCAAATTAAGATGTGCTTTCATTCAACAAAATCTGAAGCACGAACTGTGTCCTGTACTTTACTAGGTACTGAATGATCAATGCATTCTTTCAGATGGATACTAACATGTCTTAGCAGTGTCTGGTACAACAAATGTTTATAGAATGAGAGAATGAACAAGAACATTTGGCCATGATTTTCAAAACTGGTCTAGGCACAGCAGCTCCCAACTGCTCTGGGGGCGAGAGTCTTGCTTCTTTGCTTTTGCAGTGCCTCCTTTGCTGCAAGCCAAGCCTGATTCCTTCAGGCTCGAACATCCTCTGACCACCAGTCCCTTTCTTCTTTTCTCCTCCTCCTCTCACTGTGGAAGAGTGCATGTGTTGCTTCCTAAGCTAAGGCTTCCATGAACACAGGAGTCATTACGTTCCTTGTGGGGAGGTGGGGATGGCGTTTAAGTCTACTTGCGTAGCAATTTTCCTGCCAGCTTTCCCTCCCTTCTGAAACATCCCTAGAGAAGAAAAGTGAACTTGCATGTTAAGAAAAATGCATGGGTCACGGTCCTTTATTTCAAGTCAAATCAGGCATAAGTGCCTTGCTCAAGCTAGTCTCATAATTAGCATTTAGAGTAGATGTAGGCTGCACACCAAAAATACACTTCCCAGCCGTGCATATGTTCCCAGTGATTAAAATGCACCTCGATGCTGTCAGAGAAGTGCAGCCACCTTCTGCTGCCAGCTGCTGCTGGGCTACAAGTTAACCCGCAACGGCCTCCCATGGGCCAGACAGAGGGAAGGGCTGGGAGACTGGAACAACAGACACATCACCGTGGTTGAGAGACGGGACTGGGGGTGGCACGGGGGTGGCTGCAGCAGCACTTTCCACTTTTGCTTTAGAGTTTTCTTTGGGGATACTAAATTTTCCAAATGTATACATGTAAAAAAGCATGTATTGTATATGTGTGTTTGTGGGTACACATACAATCTCAGAATAGATATAGATGTGATAAATATAAAGTCTGTTAAGAAATTAATTATCTATGGTTTTGTGTGTGTGTGTATGTGTTAACGTATACAGATGTCTTAGATTTTCTGTGTCAGTCCAAATTGCAAAGACTCTGTCATTCTCACCACAAATACACTTCTATAACCAAAGATCAAGTGCCTTGATTTTTGGCTATCAACGTATGAACCACATCAACATTGAGAAACCCTGTCGCACGCATTCCTGTGTTAGAGAAGTTATCTTTTTTCACAGCTAGACATGAAGAGTAGATACAGTTTTTCAAAACATGTAAGACAAGTCAGTTCCTCAGCACTCGACTGACGGGCAAATCTCCAGTCTTAAGACACTTAGGAGAGTACAGCATAAGCTCAAGATAGTATGAAGATCAGGAAAGTCTTTTCCATTCTTCTACTCTAGCATGTGTAGCTGAAACTCATTTTTTCCTTTACAAGGAATAGCATGTTCTTCCGATTAGACAGTTACATAATTGAAATATATCTAAGTAAACAACATTATAAAGGAATTCAGCAATTGTTAACAGTGGTTCTCTTAGGTGGGTTGAAGTGGGTAGAAGTGATGAAAGATTCATTTCTTTCTTTAAATGTATAATTTTTAAAGTGTATGCTCTGTTTTTTTTTTTTTACATTGTTCTTAGTATATTTTCAAGTTACAGATGCTCATTGTAGAAAATCCTGAAAATCACCCAGGGAAAAAAGCAAAATTTTGTCACAACTCAGAAAACAACCAACTATGAACTTTCATTTATTTAATCTTTAAGTTATATATGTGCATGATCACATTATACACATTTTTATCCTGCTTTTATACTTAATGTTATATCATCAACATTGTCCCAAATCTTTAGATATTCTTTGAAACATAACTTACAAAGTCTATGTAACCTTCTATCACACGGCTATGCCATAACTTATTTAACCAAACTCCTACTGTCAGCCATGTATAATAATACTTCCTTTTTCCTTCTTTCTCTTTTTCCTCTTCCCCTTTCTCTCTCTCTTCCTCCCCTCCTTCCTCCTTTCTTTCTTCCTTCTTTCCCTCCTTTGGCTTTTAAAAGAATCCTACAATAAACAACTTGTATATAAATATCTGTTCACAATCCCTGATTACTTCCTTAGGACAAGTTTCTGCAAATGGTGTTACTGGGAAAAGGGTGATGCTTATTCTATTTTAAGACAAAAACATGTAAGTATCCACCTCAGCTCTTTTATGCCTGCCCCTAGAGACTGAAGGTTCTGAAAGCTCTTGTACCCATGGAGCAGAGTTCCAGTATTTCTCTCTCTGGGAAGGGCACTTTCAACTAGATGCCCAGTTTATAGAGGAAATTGCAAGGGTGTATGAGGGAGAGAAATACAATCTAGCAAGTGAGGCCAGGAAAGAGCCACTTTCGCAAAAACAGGAAGCCTCTGCGTTCCCGGAAGCATGGCTGCTGCACTCTCTCTTCTCTCATCCTAACAATGCCCAAGCCTCTGCTTTGCCAGTGGCCTAGTTTTCAATGCTTTAATCACTTTCCAGTTGCCCTTGCTTAGAAGACTCTCTAACTTTTTATTATATAGTATTTTGGTAAACCTAGGCTTGTCTGAACATGATTTCTTAGCAACCATCAGGAAGACTTTCTGCTCTTAGACTCCCTTGGGCTCCTCTCGGTGGTGACTGTCCTTCTTCTGGCCATCAGAGAGGACTTTCCTTTCGGAACATCTGTGTATGCATTTGCTATATCAGCACATCCTCGATAAGAGTGAAAAACACTACAGATTGAACTTCAGCTGAAAAGCAGGAAAGTGAAATTTAATGTAGAAACTTCAAATGCTCTTTTTGTCAAGAGCTTAAAGTATGATGGAGTACCAGGGCACTGACAACTCCTTTGTTTTCATAAACTCTTTGTGAGGTAGAGGTAGAGGCAGAGGCAAATTTCCTATGCTCTACCCATCAATGAGGGCCAGCAGAGAGGACCTTGACCTGCTCTAGGTCACCCAGCAAGACTGTGGTCACAGAGTCCAACTGGTTCAGAGCCTTGTCGTCGGGAAGATGCCATCGTTCAATCTGCATTTATCCTCACTAAGTGCGTGCTGGGGAGATGGTCATGGAAAGGGAAAGGCCAGACTGAGTGTTACCAGCTGCTGCCATCCTTACCTGTGCAAAGAGTACTACCAGGCTATCATTGTCAGGGAATTCGAGGTGCTTGGAGTAAAAGTGATGGAGAGCACTAATGTCACTTTGAATCAAATCCTTCTTCTCATTGTCTAACTTCTCCAGATCTGTGGATAAATAATCCATTATTTTCCTGGTAGAAGACTCTGGATTTCTAGCCACATCTTTTTTTTTTTTTCTTTTCTCCCTGTAAATGGCATGGAGGAAAGAGAAAAAAAATACTCCAACATGTCAAGCTCCCAGAGAACATTCTTCTCCATCGCTTGGTCTAGCTGACCAACTTCAGGGAATGAAAAAGCATGCTGTTTCTTCCTTATTTTCCTCTGATTAGAATTCACTGAGGACAGGAGGTTTCAACTGACCATTAGCAATGAGGTCAGGAATGGGTGGCAAGGACTCCTAACCAGCCTTGATCTAGTCAAGGGACCCCCAGTAGGCCTGGAATCTGTGTCACGGCCAAGCAACTGGGCAGCCCCTGATTTAATGCTTTTTGGGAAGGACATCAGCTGTTTACAGGACTGCAATTCAGCAAAGATCCAAAAATACTCAACATGCCAGGAGAGCCAGCAGGAGCTAGCTCAGGATGCAATAACTCATCTTGTGAGCTCCTACCTCCTTCAATTGTTTCCTAATAATCCTGTCAACTCAGAGAAGATAAAAGCATTTTTCAAAACAGCACATGAGTCAAAATAAAAACAAACAACTAAAAATCACCCCCCACCCCCAAGAAGAGCACAAGCTGCCCCTTCCCGTAGTCAATCCTGCCTAGTCCACATTAAATATGTGGCTGGAAGAACTGTCCAGCCGGTCACAGAAAGACTTACGTGATTCAAACTCCTTCACAGCTAACAATTTTTCTGAAGGTGTTCTCTCTGGGTGGATTTTCTAGTAATTGGAGAAGAAACCAGATGGATTTTAACAACCAGTGTAAACAATAGTGCTTTCACTTTTACATCAACATGAAGAAAAAGCAACAATTCCCAAGGAAGGAAAGAAAGCTTCTCAATGAGTCTA
The DNA here is from genome assembly GCA_963574415.1 of Tarsius wallacei. Taxonomy (NCBI): domain Eukaryota; kingdom Metazoa; phylum Chordata; class Mammalia; order Primates; family Tarsiidae; genus Tarsius; species Tarsius wallacei. Next base: position 16,654 of record CAUYQG010178146.1, on the reverse strand, counting down.
CCACTTGGGCTCTCCAACAGCCAAATCCAAAGGACTCTTTTAAAATGCTTTTTAAAATGTCTGCTGCGTTCCTAACACCCTAATGATACTATGCACACAGTAGGCTCAAAAATGCTTGTTATGGAAAAGAACAGGGCCAGAAAGCAACTTTTTAGGACCCTTACTTAAAAGGACTGAGTCTACAGACAAACCATCCTATTTATTATTTCTCCTTCTAAAAAGGAACAAAATCAAACCCCCCATCCATTTTGCACTTTCTTTAAGCATAGGCTAAAATGATCTCAAATTCTGTGTTTCAAAAAGAACACTTTTGGTTGTATCTGTGAGCCCAGATTCACTTTAAACGTGTTGCTGGCTTTGTTCTAGACACCCCAAGAGGAGCTAACAATAGTAAACCCGCTAGGCTTTGAGAACATGAATAAACTTGGTGTTGACAAGAGTTCAAAGGCAGAGCTCAGGAGCTGGCCTGAGGCCGTGTCTTTGTAATCTGGCTATTCAATTTGGGGATACAGGTGGTCTAGCGGGGCGCTCTCACCTCCCTAGTTAACATGTTAAGCTTCCCCTTGGTAGTTTGGTAGCCTGTCTCCCCTAATCCTTTGCAAGCTACTAGAATACAAATGGTCTGTTTTTTTAATCATCAGGTCCTATCGAGATGAAAAGATGGGCAGGTAACTTTCATTTAAAACACTATTAGTAGTAGCAGTAATTATAATAAAAGTTGAATGAAACTAGTATAAACTCATCATAGCATTCAGACTACCCTCCTGGTGCCAAAATATTTCAATAGTTCTTTTTTGGAGCAGAAATCTTCCATTCACAGGATGATGCATTTCTGTAAGATTAATAAGTCATCTCACCTAGAAAAGCTTTTCCCTCAGGAAAGAACACCAGTTCTTCAGAATTCTTAACACAACTATAAATAACATCAATAAGTCAGGGGGAAAATATAATATACCAGCAGATTGGTCACCCAATCCTTCCAAGATGCGTAGAGATGTAATCTGATGGTTTATTGACCCTGAAACCTCACCCGGTCACACCATTTCCTCCTACTCTTTCTTTCAGTCCAACTACCGTGCATAAATTCAAGGTAACTGATATTAAGGGTCAAACGTTAACCTCCTCCGGGGAAATCAACGCTGATGTTTCAGCCTTGCTCTAGGGGCAATCCCTGAATGGTTTTGTTATTCTGGGCTGGCGAGGTGGCATTTCGGCAAGAATCTGACCAAAGCGGAACACAGTGGAGAGATGCCCTCAGAGTCTGTAAATGTTTTGCTTCTGTAGATGCAGCCCAAGCTCCTAACATGGAGTGGGGCAGATACATGCTAGTCATTGCCATCGCATTTGGCTTAGACTTAAAAACCAGAAAAATTTAAGAGGGGAGGTGGTAGGGAGGGCAGAGAAGTATATGGAAAAGGCGGATGAAATTTCAGCTCTAACAAATTTATAGTCCAGAAGCCTTGCCACCAAATTCTCTACTAGCTTGGAGGAGAGAGTCCTCCATGGACTGGGCATATGCCTTCTAAACTCCATGCTACCTATTTCATGGGGTCACAAGGACAATTCCTGTGTCGTTTTCCTATTGTCTTTTTTTGTTTGGGTCTTCAGTGATCAGGTGTCTAATTATCATGCAATCGGTAAGGACTGACCAAGCCAGGGGGAGAATAGTCAGCGTGGCAGCTAATGCAACTCCATCTTAAAGCTAATCTGCCATGCTGACTTCTGATTAAACCAATTCTGAAAATCCTTCTAATACTTTATCTACCATTAACTATAAATCCTGCCCTTAAGTCAAAACAACATTGATGTTATTGTATTTCAACTGTCCTACACACCCCTTTGGAGTCACCATTTCCCTGGGTCTGGGTGTGGGGGAGTTGATGGTGCAGGGATCTATCTTCTAGTCTTGCTGCCGCTCAAGACACAGACATGACTTATGTTCCTAAGTCCCTATTAAAGGTTTCCTTCTAAAAAACTGGATTTTCCAGCCTCTTTCTTCAGGTTCTCAGCTTCCTTTGGGGGTAAGTTTACACGGGCTTGCCGACTGCAGAATAGTCAGTTTTGGTGTCATTTCTGGAAACCGCTATTGATGGTTATCATCTGTTTCTGTCAGGGGTACCGCTTTCCTTCTCCCCCATTTTTTACTCTCTTTCCTGTCTGCTTTTGCTTCCACTTTTCCACTCTTTCTCTTCTTTACACATGCTGTCATCACAGTTGCTCCATCCAATTCCTTGCCTGCTTATGCACTGACAAGAAAGAAAGGAAACGGGGAAGAGCAGGATATTGCAGAGGAAAGGGGCACAGGGTATACTCTCTAAAACAAAAAGGAGAGAGGAAGGTCTCAAAGCTGCTCAGACCAGCCTGGTTCCCTAAGAAGCTCTAATTATTCTGGGTCAGGCAAACCTGTCTCCAAAGCTCAGAATTCAATAGTCGTGGCTATGTTCCTCGTCTGGGGTAAGCAACACCCAAATCGCACAGAGCACACAGCAAACCAGATTATGCCTGAAGTATTTTCCCTACCCCCATCCCTATGGACATGATAGGAAATGGAGCCTAAGGATGTTTAACAAGAGATGGTTTACCACAGGTCAGTTACTCATCTTTCATCAACCTTTGAGAGAAAAATAAAATAAAATGTACTTTAACATTATCCCATTTCCTCACCTGTTTGGCCAGAATCCTTGATGTTAGTCTTACAGTCTCTGAGGGATTCCAGTTTTCCCCAAAAACAACCATGGCAGAACATTCCAGCTTGTGCATAGGCCAATCTTCTTTCTGGGAAGATTAAAAAAAAATCATCAAAAACACCACACATACTGGAATAAAGTGTGAGAAAAGAGGATGCAATACATCCCCCTAGTTAAGGTCAAGTAAAACATGTTTCCTTTTGGAAAACACGGGGATGCTCACAAAAGCTAGAGATAAAAACATCTTTTAAGAGAGAGATGATTGTATAACCTTGACTTGGGCCTGGTCAAGGTTGTTGGGATGAGAACATTTGCTTTGTGTTTTTTCATCAAGCATCTCATGGCTTTCTGCAGCCCCTCCTTGCTCCAAACAACTCACACACCTTTCCACTATCTGCACAGGTTGCTACATTGCAGGGTGAGGGACTCGGGTGTCAGCTGCAAAGATTTGGCTCTGCTCCCTCACCTTCTGTTCTGGCTCTGTTCTCATGTCAGGGCAAATACAAAGAGTTGACTTTTACACAACTAGTCGCCTTTTAAAGGTGATCTTTTTAAAAAGGCACAATGAGGATTTTGTCAAGGGCAACTACTGGGGAATATTTAGGAATACAGACTTCCCAAAGATTTATTTCTATCACACATCTTGAAGCTTTCATGCCCCCAGGGAAAGGAGAGAAGGACAGGCACTCTACTGGAAGGACTGAGACGCCCTCACTTGAGATGGAGGAGGTAGAGACAGGACAAGGACACTATAGTGCTTTGGAGGCCAAGGGAAGAAAGCACTTTGAGAACCAGGGAGAAAATGACACCAGTGCCGGAGACGGGCTTAGTGTGAGATGACCAAGAATTGATGTGGCATCATGAGGGGCTTGCTGACTTTGATAGAAACCAGTTTTGGTGAAGTGATGGGATGAGAGGCTGCTGGGGATGGATTAAAGAGAGAATGAAAGGAGACAGGGACGAAGTGGGGCAAAGGCTGAGAGCAGGAGTCCCTAACCCTTGGGCTGCAGCCTGTTAAGAACTGGGCCACAAAGCAGGAGGTGAGCAGTAGGCGAGCAGAGTTCTGCCTCCTGTCAGATCAATGACATCAGATTCTCATAGAAATTCAAACCCTATTAAGAAGTGAGCATATGAGGGATCTAGGTTACGAGCTACTTACATGTCAACTCTTCATCCCTCTAAACCAGCAGTCCCCAACCTTTTTGGCAACAGGGATGAGTTTGTGTGGTGTGTGCGTGTGTGTGTGTGTATTTTTTTTTAAGATGGAAAATGTCAGAGCACATCTGCATCTGGACGGGAGCCCTCAGACACTGTTTCTCTCATAATGGCAGGGCAATGTCCTGTTCTGCCCTCAGCCTTCCCTCGCTTAGAAAATGGCCAAGTCTATTTTTCAGATGCTCAGGCCAGAAACCTGGAGTCATCCTTGACACCACTCTCTCACTCACACTCCACAGTCAGTCAACTCTGGCAAATCCTGTCTCTGCCCTCAGGATCGGTCTAGAATCTGATCACTTCTTACCTCTCCCACCTTTCTGCCCTCCTATAGCCTGACATCGCTCACATGACTCCTGCCCTGCCCTCTCCCAATGATGACTGCTTCTACCCTCGCCTCCATGGACTACACTCCAGAGAGCAGCCAGACGGACCCACAAAACTCGGGTCATGCCTGCTCTCAGCTTAGAACCATCTAATGGCGCCTCATCTCAGACAAAAGGCCAAGTCCTAAAGACGACCTTAGGTGTGATGTGAGCTCACCTCCCACTGTCTCCACCTAGCCCATCACCTCCCAGGTACTCTCCCCTGTGTCACTGTATGTTGGCCACAGCAGGATCCTCACTGCTCCTAAGCAGCTCTTGCTCAAGGCCTTTGCATTTGCTCTGTGTCCTGACTAGCACGCTCCTTCCTAGATACCCACCCTGCTCCCTTGCCCCTCCTCTCCAGTCTCTGCTGGAATGTCACCTTCTCAAGATGCCCACCACAAATGCCCTGAAAGCCGCAGCACTTTCCCATCACTCCTCCCTTCCTTGCTTTCTGCTTCGTCTTAGTATTTCTCACTACTACCTGATATAATACATATTTACTAGTTTTTTTTTGGTTTAGCATCTCCTCCCTCAATGAAAATAAAGAAGCTTAGTTCACCACAGGGCCTGGCATTTACTAGACGCTCAATATAGTTGTTGAAGGAATGAAGATGTCTCCCTATCCTGTCCCTTCCACCCCAACTCCCCAAGAAGGAAGCACATGTCACTAAATGATTTAATGCAGTACATGGCACCACCCCTTAGCTCAAGTTCTGTGCCAAGATGTTCTGCAGCATTAAATAACGCCGTGCCGAATATAACTAAGCAGGGAGAGAAATGACCAGATAAGCACAAGGGAGAAGAGTATCTGTTTTTAGCCAAAGCCTAAAATGAGAGCATGGTGACGAGATGAAGAGGTAGAACAGGTGAGTCTGGCTCCCTTCAAACTCATCAGCTCTCTCCCCAGCTGCACAGCAAAAAGGAAAAGACAGAGGGGGGCTTGGGGTACCTAAGGGAACATGGGGACCACCAGCCGGGAACAGATGGACCACTAACAACTACAGACAAGTGCCTACTAACACCCCAGAAACTCCAAGAAAAGTCTAGTTGAAGACATGATCTCTGTCCTTGATGGGCCTTTAGGCTGCTGTTTTCTGAACTGTAGTTGGTGCAATGAACTCCTGGGAGAAAGAAATCCAGTAGGAACATGTGTTAATATAACTTACTTATTATTTATTAATATAATCGATGTATTAATGTAATTGATTTAAAATTAACGTTACTATCAATAATACATGATACTGACATGTGTTGATGTGAATGTCCTGGAAAGGAAGGGAGCCTTATTAGCCTGACTACTAGGAAAGCTCTGGGAGGAAAGCAGAGTGCTGACAAGTAGGAGGGCCCTGGCCCAGGACTCGGGAAACCTGCCTTTTTACACCCACGCTGCAGCGAAGCAGTGATGTGACCCTACACGGGTCTCTTAATCCCTTTGCGCCTGTCTCCTTGGCTGTAAATAACATGATCCCTAAGTTAACTCAGCAGGTCCAGAGTCTATGATTTTACACCTTTCAGCAGTGATAATCAGATATAAAGCTTGAAGACTACCAACAAATGTAGACTAAAGAGGAATAATCAGGCATTCATGCAGACACAAAGGATCCAATAAGCAAAGAGAAGCACTCAGAACAGTGCCTGGCACATAGTGCGTTTAAACATTGGTAATTGTTCATTCACTCATTCAACAAGCGCTGCAACCAACCCTAGAGGCAGGGAGGAGAGGTGAAGTCTGACTTCAAGCACTTTATGACTATGTCAGAATACAAGGTAAAAGTAAGAGCACCTAGAATTAGATACAGTCCCACACCCAGCAGTTACATCAGATAGCTGGATAAATTTGAGAAAATGCAGTCACCTCAGTTTCATCAAGGGAAATTTACCACAATAATAGTAAGTTTCACTTTCTTTTTTGAAAGTGGTGAGAGATGTGAATTAAGAGAGAAATGGCAGAAGTTTACCACAATGGCAATGCTCAGTTTTAATTCTTGAAAAGAAAAAAGAGGGGGATGGCATCTAGTAGAAATGTCAGGGAAGTTTTGAGCATATTTTGATACATCCTCTTCTATCATTGAGACGGTCCACATATCTTAGAGAGCCTGACAGAGGCAACTGCTCTAATTTTGCCCATAAGAAATTATATACAACATGACTTAACAAATTTTAAAAAAAAAAAAAAGGCTAACTTGATGAATAGGCATGAATGTTATCAACTATGTTGTTTGGTTTTACAATATTGGTTGTTTTGTTGTGTACACAGTGCTTTTGCAACCCTTTAAGATTTTTTAAACAGTATCTGTTTTTCTAAAACCTTTCCTACTATTTTTCTTCAAAATTAAGCTAGTATTCCTGCTCCAACTGCAATATTTATAAAGGTGTATGTAAGCTAGAATCCCAATTTTTAAAAAAATACAGAAATATATACAGAAATAATTCAGAAAGACATATACCAAAGTCCATTCTCTCGAGGGAAAGATTATGAATACTTGTTCGTTCTGTTCTTCTTTTAGTCTGTACTTTCTATAATGAGCACTGACTTTCTGTGTAGCAAGGCTCAGCAATCCAATCTATACAGAAGTGAGATATAGCATTTTTTTTGTACAGGTGGTCCTCTTAAACTTTTAATTCATTTTTGGCCAAGATAATAACTGCTATACATGACTTTCATTTTTGTGCATGGACAAAAATGCTTAAAAATGTACAAAGAGGATCTAACATTTGGTGTTTCTATTGTTCTAATGGAGCTTTAAAAAAAAACACAGTCTACTCGTACACATGCCTACGTGATTTCTCAAATGTGGGATAGGGAGAAATGTCACAGGATTTCTCCTATCACAATCTTTGAGAGGAAGAGCGCAAGAGAAACCAGGTGAATACTGAGCATCTTATACAGGGATGACCCAGGCTGCTGAGTTACCACCACTAGGACAGATGCTTTGTTTTGATAAATTCCCAATCAAAAAGGGATGAGACACAGTCATTCACGTACATTTCTTCCTACTGGTGATGTTAAACATTTTGAGGGAAAAAAACGGGTGGCCTGAGTTTTTGATACTTCCTATGGCTGGCCAGAGTGAATTTAACCAAGATTGAACCCAGCTGGCACTCTGGCCCCATTCACTAATCATCCATAACAAAAGTATTTATTTGACATGTTCTAGATTTCAGTTACTTTCCAGTCAATGATAGAAGTCTAGAATTTTTCCACATGCTCCTTAGACACTTAAAAAAAAAACCCTTTCTACTTTCAAAAGCATATTCATAACTCCTTACCTCCATTTATAAAACAAAATTTTTTCTATATATGCCTTCAAGTTCAGAAATACAACCTAGAATGTTCTACTGCACAATGATTACCCTATATGATAACTTTCTAAAACTATGGCTCTTGAAAATATCATGGGACACTTTAATGAAGATGTCTAAGTGAATGAATAATATACTTCGCTTCCCAAGGCATATTTATAAAAATAAATACAGTTCATTAAAACACACAGGTTACAAAATAGCATGCCTAACTAAAAAGGATTTTCTATTTCTTTTATATTTCCTCCCATTGCCCTTTCGCGCATCAGCAATTAAAATCTTTCCTCTGGCACCATCACACTAAGTCAAGTGAACTAAGAGAGAAGTAAACAGGACAAGATGGAACGAAATTGTATCAAATGAAGCAAAATCCTAAAGCACTGCAGACAAAGGGGGACCTGGGGAGAATATGCACAGTGGCTGGAAGCCCCTAAGACACCTTACTCTGTGGAAAAAGGAAGCCCCCAGGAAGCACTGTGTGCCTTTAGCACTCATGGAGAGTTGTATGGCAAGACCACAATGGACACAGCTTTTCTGTTCACATCCATGAAAGGCCATTTCTTCACAGAGCCTCCCCAAGTTGTCTGTAAATTCTCTCCCAGTTCCGCCACTGTTTGACCTCGGGCAAGTCACCCAACTACTTCGAATGCTATTTTCTTATCTACTGAAGGGCTGGACTCAATACCCTCCATCCTAACTCAAAAATCTGCTCTGTGGCACTGACCACCTGACAACTCCAGGGGGTGGGACCCACCTTTGAAGAAGGCCTGATTCATCACTAGCACCTGGGGCCATGCTTCCTAGGCAGGGAATCACTTAGTTACCTTCCTCATCACTGCTCTGGTTTTGTGCCAGTTTTCTCCTCTGGCAGAACCTCTACTTTGATTCCATCTAAGTATTCCCTTAGGCCGAACCCTAAATACATTTTTATATGGAGCAAATGCCCCAGATTCCTCCCTAATGATTTCCTGTATGACGCCCATGCACCACCCTTTATTTCTAGGCACTTACTTTAAAACCTCGTGCCTACTCTGTCTCATTATAATCCACTGCCCCACACTTATTTAGTTCTTCAGGACTAAAGGATGAAACACCATAATGGCCATTAGCCTCTCCTTCGGCAACGGGAGACAGGTGAAATAAAAGTGAAACTTACAGGTCAGATTTTGCCTGCACCTCTAGAGACAAGAGGCCCTGGGAGCTGTGTTATCGTTTGCCTCGTGGGAAGCTACTTTGGTCACCAAGTACTTCACAGAAACATAGGAAAACAGAACTGCAGAAGTACTCCCTGGGGCTCAGAGTGTCCTTGCCCAGGACCTGAGCGCGCAGCAGGGGAAATGCCATCATGAGGCTGGACAGTTCTTGAACAGTGGAATCTCATTACTGTGTCCTCCATCCTGGAGGTCCTTGCTCTTCAGGCAATCATCTCCTTATGATGTGACCACCTACATCATTTGTTTTCTTTTTTTTTTTTTTGAGTTGAAGTCTCACTCTGTCGCCCAGACTGGAGTGCAGTGGCAGCTCCCGGCCACTGCAGCCTCGACCTGCTGGGCTCTGGCGATCCTTCCGCCTCAGTTTTCCAAGTAGCTGGAATTACAGGTGCGCGCTACCATGCCCAGCTAATTTTTTGATTTATTGTAGAGATGAGGTCTCGCCAAGTTGCCCAGGTTGGTCTCGAACCCGCCAGCTTAGGCAATACACTCACCTCAGCCTCCCAAAGTGCGGGATTACAGGCTGAGCCACCAAGCCTGGCCACCATTTGTTTTCAAGGGGAGAATGTACGGACAGTACAAGAGCTTACTCTAAAGTAATAAACTGGTATTCTGGGACATACAGGTTGGGGTATTTGGTTAATGCAAGCCTTCTCCAAGGGAGGACAACCCTCATTGCATGGTCACAAATTAGGTCTCTGAGTCTACAAATCGAGAGACCAGGTCCTGGGAAAAGGGAAACCATAACTGAAACCATGAGGATTCATCAAAATAGTGCCACCCAATGGAAGGCTCAGGAGACTCCGGGCTAACTTTGCATGCCACATACTGACAGTCCTGATTAATGAGCTGTTCACAGTTACTCAGAAAAGCAATTATGCCGGGCTCGGTGGCTCAGCCTGTAAGCCAGCGCTTTGGGAGGCTGAAGTGAGTGGATTGCCTGGGCCTGTGGGTTTGAGACCCACCTGGGCAACTTGGCAAGACTCATCTCTACAATAAATCAAAAAATTAGCTGGGCATGGTAGTACGCGCCTGTAGTTCCAGCTACTTGGAAGGCTGAGGCAGAAGGATCGCCGGAGCCTAGCAGATCGAGGCTATGGTGGCCAGGAGCGTGCCACTGCAATCCAGTCTGGGCGACAGATTGATACTACAATTAAAAAAAAAAAAAAAAAAAGAAAAGCAATTACACCCTCTAGTTCTTAGAATCCAGCCATTGTCTTAGCCTGAAAAATCAAGCCCTTTAAATCAAAAGTATGCTGTTAACTTTACCCTTTGCAATAAAGTTAAGCTTCAGTCCAGCCTGAATTTTACAAATTCACCTTTCTTGTGGACTGTGATATTTATACCAACTCCTCACACCTGTACACAGGTCAAGTTTATACAGAGCTTTCCTATCTATCACATCACATGGTCTCTACTACTCATCAAGATGGGCACCTTTGTCCTCAGTACAGAGAGATGTGACTGCCAACTTCACAGAGCTAGTAAGCAGCAGAGCTAGGACCTGCTGCTGGAACCATGGTCTCCTACTAGTCCATGCTATATTATTTGATCTGTATGTGACTTACTATGCTTGCTTTGCTAAAGAACCAGAACGAAACAAGTTGATTTTCCTAGAAGTACTTAATTTACATATACAAACAGCTAACTCATCTGGCAGGCAGGCAGGCCCAGAATAAAACCATGTATTTCCCAGAGTCTGCTCTCTCTGCCATGCCACTGCAACACTCTATCCACAACTGGTAGGAGCAAAGGATGATCTCTCCTCTTCAAAAGAAGGCACACTCCCCGAACTACGAGTCTCATTTATGTTCTCCTGCCACACAGGCTGTCAGCCTCTCGAAGCCTGCTGTGGAGGACACCGGGAAGGGGACTATACATATGGTCTTCAGAGCCCAGGCAGAGTCTACATTTCCCAAGCCAATGTCTTAGTCTGTGCATCACTCTGGGGAGGGGAAAGAGGATACTTCACTGGAGCACTACAGTCAGATGAGACACTGGGGCTTAGCAATCTATCCCACTGAGAATAATGCTCTTTGAGGCCTTTCAGGGGTCAACTGTGTAAGGTGTTGAGAAAGAACAAAAATGAAGCAGCAGGTAAGCTGAAGTAGACTGGGGGTGGGGCAGAGGGGGAGAGGATGACACAGCATGGGATGAACAACAACAAAAAGAGGTGCAGATATGGAGAAAACCTTCCCGTCCCCTACAGCCACCTTTTACTAGCATCGGCATTTCCCAAGATGTATTAGTAGGTCCTAAAAAAAAAAAAAAGGTCAGGGAGGGTATGCAGAGGTCAAATGAGAAGAGTTAGAAATTCATAATGCATTCTAGTGTATTAAAGATTAGAAAAGGTTTCGAAGTAGGTTAACTATTGGAACATAAAATGCCTTTTCTGTCGAATGCCGATGAACATGTTGTGGAACAAGTGTTTACTATGATCAGAAACACCATTCTTAGTCCCTCAGAGTTTACCAAGAGCTCCTCCAACATCCTCCTTATTAACCTCCCCATTCCTGCATTTCCCTGCACCCCTCATCCCTGGTTGCTCCCAGGGCACCAGCTCCAAGTGTGGTTCAGAGTAGTCACCCTCTGGCTATATAAAGGCTGGGCCAGGGGCTCACTTGAGTCTAGCTGCAACCAGGCTGGGCTCAAACAGCCCAAGGGCAAGATGTGGCCTGCAACAGGGAGTCTTACAAATACAGACGCAAGACCATAAAAATCACAACATTGAAAAGAGCATGTTAACACTATTGGTCATCTCTGCATTTTCCATCTGACACTGGGGTCCTTGGGGGCAAACTCTCATCCTTGTTAACATACCTGCCTACAGCTAACAGGGTCTCCTGGTGTCCTTCCTACTTCCCCTGCTTCTCATTTTTGATCCTGCTTGTGGCCCCAAACTGTTACTGCCTATCCCTGGCTGCTCCTTAGTCTGGGGGGAGGGGTATAGCGCACACATGAGGGTATCCAGCCATACCCCATGCTTCCCAGCTCTGGCTGCAGAGAGCAGCCACGAGGAACACCATGACAAGGAAGAGGAGGACTTCAGAGGAAACCAGGCCCTCCCGGTCAGCTGGCCCAGCACCTACCTGACATTCCACATTGCAGTAAAATGCCTGCTTGCATCTTCCACATTTGGATAATCCTTCTTTCCTTAAAAAACAGAAAGGGCACTGTAGTAGCAAGAGGCACAGACACATGAAGCTGCACATTTTATCATGCAATAACAAAAGCCATCTGGTTAGAAAGCAGAGCCCAGATTCACCTTACCTCACTCACCCACCAAGAAGTGTCATTTCCCCAAGGAGAGTTTGACCAGATTCAGCCCTTGAGGGGTGAGTTAGTCAAACGGCGCACGAATGCACAATTAACACACCCATCAGTGCAGAGGTTGCTGGCCAAAGAGAGGAAATACAACCACTCTGACTCAGTAAGCCTGGCCGTGAACACCGCTGCTGTTAACATCATCTGCACCACTGTTCAGTCATTTGGGGCAAGTTCTTATGTTCTGATTTTGTCAACTGCTAAGGAGGCACAGAAGTAAACAAAACTGGGTGTAGGTTTGACACATGAAGACAGAGTGTTGGGGTACACCCACACTATTGAAAACACAATGCGACTGACAACTCTCATTACTTAGGGATTGCAAGTAATACAGAAGATAGAATTTAGGATGCCAGTACTATTCAACTGTTGCCAGGAAGCTAAGTTTAAGAATAATGCCAGCTAGCAAATGGAGATAGACTCATGAATATAAAATTACCAGACCTGACTGGTGCACACACACACATCATTTTGTCAGTGTACTATTTAGTGATTCTTCTGTCTCTTCATAAATTAGGTCAGTTCAACTTGTTCACTGTTATATTATGTTTCTGCTTCCCATAAAGGACAACAAGGACATTGTTGCTTTCCAACTGTTAGGTGCTAGTAATGTGCATTGTGTGAGATGATCCACAGCTCCTTCAAAAACTGTAAAGCCACTGAATTAAGTCAGACACCACAAAACTCCTTTTTTGTTTTTTGAGTTGGAGTCTCACTTTATCGCCTGGGCTGGAGTGCAGTAGCACGCTCATGGCCACCCCAGCATCAACCCATTGGGCTCCGGCGATCCTTCCACCTCAGTCTTCCAAGTAGCCAGAACTACAGGCGTGCACTACCACACCCAGCTAATGTTTTGATTTATTGTAGAGATGAGGTCTCGCCAAGTTGCCCAGGCTGTCCTCGAACCTGTGGGTTCAGGCAATCCCCTCACCTTGGCCTCCCAAAGTGCTGGGATTACAGACTTGAGTCACTGCACCTGGCCATAAAACTCAACTTATTTTTTTTAAAGGAACAGTCACATTGTTTAAGTCAGAGCATGATCTGTAAAAGCTGCTGTCAGATTCTCACCCACCACGCTGAAGCAAGCTTCCTGACTTGTGGGGCCAACGACACCATGGGGGGTGTTGTCATGGCTGCACTGCTGCACAGCCACCTTGTGCCACTGCATCCCAGTTCCTCTGCAGTCCAGCAGAGCTAACGCTGGGAGAGGGGTGCACGCGGTGGGGCTGACATCTTATAATACAGATGTACATATTGTCATGACGCAGAATCCTCCGCTGCTTCCCATCAGCAAGTGCCAGTCACCACACTCCTCCCACGGAACCAAGAAAGTCTTCCAAAAGTGCTACCGTTGAACTAAACAGACTGCCTTGCAGCTTTCGTGACAGCACTTGGATTCCAAGAAGCAGGCTGAAGGACATGTGGGAGCAAAACACATCTTGGGGATGAAGCATAAATAAATACTCTAAGTTTGCACATCTCAATATTTCAGAAAGGAACCCAATAATTTAGCTGATGTATTCTTTGGCCTGAAATATTTCCTCCCACTCCACCTCCCCACAGGGGTGCATCTCAAGGGATTCAACTCGGACTTCATGTTGGAATACAAAAGAAACAAGATGCAGTCCCTGTTCTCTCGGGAGCTTCACTCAAAAACAACTGTGAAGTGACTTGTCAGCAAGTGCTAGATGAGGTGGACTGTGAGGAAATGCCCAGGGGATGAAAAGCGAAGATGAACAGAGCCAGAGAGGGAGCTTCGAAGCTTCTTTCCCAAAAGAAGCGCGTCAGGAAATGGATAATGAGTAGGGAGAGTGTCAATCTGAAAAGTCATGCTTTCTTTTTTTAGAGACAGGGAGTTTTTTTAAGAGACTCTGTCACCCAGGCTGGAGAGCACAGTGGTATGATCATAGCTCATTGCAGCCTCTACATCCTGAGCTCAAGTGGTCCTCTTGCCTTAGCCTCCCGAGTAGCTGGGATCGCAAGTGCATGCCACCATGCCTGGCTATTTTTTTTTTTTTTTTTTTTTTTATAGAGAAGGGGGTCTCAACCTGCTGCCCAGGCTGGTCTCGAGCTCCTGGCCACAAGTGATCCTCCTGCCTTGGCCTCCCAAAGTGTTGGGGTTATAAGCATGAGCCACTATGCTTGGCCTGAAGAGTCATTTTTTGCTTTTTTTCTTTGAGAGGGCAGATTGCAGATCTCTTTGAGAATTTTATTAAAGTTATTAATTTCCCTACCAGGCCACCTTCTCCCGCAGCCCCGAAGGAACAAGAAAAGTCTGTAAAATGTCATGGGCTCGAGAGTCACCTAAAACCCATGTGTAAACCACCAAAGTGCCTCTGAAACCAGAGCTGAGATGTCCTAATATAAAACACTAGGAAATCATCACACTAAAAAACATACTTAATAGCTCCAGAACATATTAAAAAGCAAGGACTACACAGGTCTTCTCGCACACCGGCTGGTAGTAAAGTGAGCCAGAAACCAAGGCTTGTGTTTAGCCTCCATGTAACATCCCAGGTAGAGAGCAGGCAACTGGATCCTAGGAAGTTAGGGAAGAACTCCAGTGGGATTCACCAAAAATAATAATAAATCTTCCAAAGGCCAGCCTTCATTTGAACCAAGTCCACAGTCACAAACAGTGACAAACAGGAAGAACAGGCTTATTTGGTATTGGTGATATTTCAACTCACTACCTCAGAGGTTCCCAGGTTGGAGTCTGAACGCTGCTGGGGTCCTGGAGACCCATTCGGGGAGTTGGTGAGGTTAAACTATCTTCAAAATGACACTAAGACACTATTTGCTCTTCTCCCCACTGTCTCGCCATTTGCACTGCAGAAGGTGTAAGGTGTAAAGGCACCTGGAGGGTAAAACTTCAGGTGCCTGAGCACAAGTCAAAGCAGTAAAACCAAGGAGACATTGTATTCCTCACTGCTACTCACTCACAGTAAGGGGAGAATGTCACCTTCACTCAAGAGTATCCCTGATGAAGCAGTGATGAATGTTCATTTTATTAAATCTTAATTCTTCAGAATATGCTGACACTGTGTGAATTGGGAAGAACGCAGAATGTATTTCTACCTCATACTGAGTACAATGGCTACCTTGTAGAAAAGGAATGGTGTAATCATCAGTCTTATAGAGAACTAGCCACTTTTTTCTTGGATTTTTTTTTTTTAATTTGAAAGAACAGCTTTAGACAAACTGTGGTTATTCAGACTCGAGCATTTGGCAGATATATCTTGAAATGTGAAGTGAGCCCATCACTTCCAGGAAAACAATACCTGTTGCCAATGATAAAATCTGAGCTTTCAAGCAAAAATCAGAATTTTAGAAAACACATCTGCCACCCTGAGCCTGACAGTTCCTCTTACTTAAGACTTTTTTGATGAGACTTGTGGTAATATTAACAATTATAATTTTTTACATGGTTTGATGAAATGAGTCAACTTTTAGAAGATCTGTATAATCTAGTAAATCAGTATTTTCCAAATGACCAATGTACAGTGTTTTAAAAGTTATGCATGGCTAAAAGAATCGTTCAAGGTGCAAGATAAACCAAAAGACTTTAATGTGACAGAGTACATAAAGTTCACTAATACGCCTTCAGGTTACACATTACAACTAACTTTAAGACAATATTGTATATCGAGGTTTAGTGTTGAATCAAGTAAAAATATCCACATTTAACTGAAAAGGCTATTAAAATACTCTTTCTAATTACATATCTATGTGAAGCTTTATTTTTGTCACATATTTCAACCAAAACAACATAACGCCAAGACTGAATTCAGAAGCATATTTGAAAATCCAGTTGTCTTCTATAAATTCAGACATTAAAGCAACTTGCAAAACAACTCCCTTTGTTGTTTTGAAAATTTTTTTTGGAAAATATTTCTCATAAAAAAATGCTACAAATGGTTGTCATTTAAAAATGAATAAGTATAATTTCCTGTTTTGTTTTTTGTTTTTTTAAATCAAAGTCTTCCTCTGTTGCCCAGGCTGGAGTGCAGTGGCACACTCACGGCTACCATGTCCTCGACCTGCTGGGCTCAGGCAGTCCTTTCGTCTCAGCCTTCCAAGTAGATGGAATCACAGGCATGTACCACCACATCCAGGTAATTTTTTGATTTATCATAGAGACGAGGTCTCCCCATGTAGCCCAGACTGCTCTCGGATCCTGGGGGTCTTGGGCAATCCTCTTGCCTCTGCTTTACAAAGTGCTGGAATTATAGACGTGAGCCACAGCGCCCAGCCAATTTTCTGTTTTAAAGTCAAATACAGTAAATATTGCTAGATATAACCCATATGAACAAAAGATCTTTAGGGTTTTCAATCCTTTTTAAGAGTATAGAGGAACCCTGAGACCAAAAAGTCTGAAAACTGCTTATCTATCTTAATAATCCCATCAGGAGCCGGGCTCGGTGGCTCAGCCTGTAATCCCGCGCCTTTGGGAGGCTGAGGTGAGTGGATTGCCTGAGCCCGCGGGTTCGAGACCCGCCTGGGCAAGTGAGACCTCATCTCTACAATAAATCAAAAAATCAGCCGGGCG